>JACVVK020000604.1:70000-147500 GCA_018292915.2 Batillaria attramentaria
ATATGCGCTTAGTATTTAGCTTTGTTTTTTCTTCTCCGAGCGCAGAGGGGTGAAGTGAACAGAATGAAGCTGAGCAGGGTGTTCATTCGTACCAAGTTCAGTTCAGCTCAGGAGGACATCAGGAAAAGCCCATATGCGCTCCACTCCATCTCCCAGTCATCTCCCAAGTGTCGTGTTCGAGACTTTTACAATGTAGGTTTGGTTCACAAGGTCCCTGTGGCCGAAGGACACAAATACACAGAGCCTCAAAATGCCTAAATATTCCCTATTAGCCTCAGGCATCATAGTCACTCCTAAAAAATGCTTCAATCTCGAAGCAGTTACTATCTTGAACAGACCATTCAAAGGCACGCACCTGACAGGAGTTTCAAAAAGTCTCCTTTCCGCTCAGGTCTCACTGGAGTAATGCACGTCTAATTTCTCTTTAGGCCAGAGAGGCAGTTCGCACAAATCCGCTTGCCTCAGTTGTGTCCCACCTCTGCACAAGAAGTCCCAGCTTCACTGGCAGCTTGCCTCTTTTTGTGACCGCCTGCCATGCACCTTGACCTACATAACACAAAAGTCACGAAAATCATTCTTTTTCATGACAACACAAATCACTACAAACTAGCACACTCGCCAAATTGGGTACCCCAAACAAACACCAAACATGACCCCACGGTCAATTTGTGTCCTTACGCCTGTCGTGCCCTTTCAGGTTTGACCGTCGGCCACTTTCTCCTTGCGTGCCTCTTTTCTGCAGGTACCAAGGTGCATTATAAAGGGTGGGGTAGGTGTTTGGGGGTTTAGCGTCCTTTTCCACCACATGCGGGTGATATCAAAGACGGGGAAAAGATGAAAACGCCAGCACAAATATTTGGCCCCAGCCGGGATACGAGCGTGCATTATAAAGAAAAGCGGGAGCGGGGGAACCAGTAAATCCGCGCATACTTGGCTTGCGGACGCTGATGTTTCGTCAGTGAAGTTCATATCCGCTGCTCACCAACCCGAATCGCACATTCTGCCCTGTTACATCAGACGGCTGCTGCTTTTACCCGGTCACGACAGGGGCGGGTGGGTGGGTGTTTGGGAGTTTAACGTCCTTTTCCACCGCATGGGGTGATATCAAAGACGGTGCAACGATGAAAAAGCCAGCACAAATATTTGGCCCCAACCGGAACACGAACTCACGACCCGAGCATTAAAAGTCCAACGCTCTACCATTCGGCCACCGCGGCTCCCCGGTCACGACAGGGACACACGGAAGAGCTTGTGTTACGATGTCGTTCAGTGCGTGCACCAGTGGACCGGTGTCACACGCACAGTTTGCGGCCTCCGAGCTCGAGCCTTACAGCTCTTGCTGGTCAATGAATACAAATGCACGAGGCCTCAAAACGCCTATATATTCCCTATCAGCCTCAGGCATCATAGTCACCCCTAAACATGCTTCAACCAAGAAACAAAAATAACCATGCACAGACCACTCAAGGGCACGCACCTGACTGGAGTTAAACAAACTTGAATGTCTCCTTTCTGCTCAGGCCTCAGTGGAGTACTGCTGGTCTACTGTCTGTTTAGGCCAGAAAGCCACTTCACCGAAATCCATGGCTTGCGCGGCGTTACGCCTCAAAGACTCACTCACTCACTCACTCACTCACCGAAATCCATTCACAACATCTTTTGCATCTCTTGTGCTGAAAAAGTCCCCAGCTTCACCGGCACCTGGCCTCCTGTTGCAATTACCCTCTGGCATGCACCTTGCAAAAATCACGAAATTCACGCTTTTTCCTGACACCAAATCACTAGAAACCTGGGCCCGTATGTAAAACTCGAGGTTAATTTAACTCACGGCTACGAGTCTAACCCTAGGACAAAAGAAACCCCAAAACAAAATTAAATTAAAAAGGAAGCGAGGAAAGAAAGACAAAAATCCTTCTATAACGGCATAGGCACCTTGCTGGAATGGACCCGCTTCCTGATTTAACACAAATAAATAAAAAACAAAAAACCAGCAGAAAATTTAACCATAGAGCTAGTTTAGTTCGAGGTTAGACTCTAACCCGGGGCTAAACTCCCTAACCCCGACTTTTACATGCGGGTCCAGCACACTGGCAAAACATGGTACTTCAAACAAGCACCGAACTTTGACCCCACGCGCAATGTCTGTACTTACGCCTGCTATCCCGCTTCTCTTTCACCGCTGTAAAAAAACAAAACTATCTCCTGTCGTTCTTGTGTAGGCCAACAGCACTCAGGAGGTTATTCTCACCTGGAAGTCCATCTTGCCTGATGCACTGGAGAAATTTGTTTTCCTGTTGCGCGCATCTGACGCACGATCCCATTGTTAGCTGTCCCTTTGTCGTGTCGGGTCGCGCTGGCCTCTTTGTAGGAAGACATAATCAGGTCAGGTTGAACTATGGGTCCATGGCACGGCAAACCCGTGCATTTCTCGTAAACAATATATTTTGATTAAATATAACGGAACAAACCAGAGCAAAAGCACGAGGAGAGAGAGAGAGAGAGAGAGAGGATGGGTGGGTGTTTGGGGGTTAACGTCCTTTTCCACCACATAGGGTGAAATCAAAGACGGGGCAACGATAAAAAGCCAGCACAGATATTTGGCCCAAGCCGGGATCGAACTCACGACCCGAGCATTAGAAGTCCAACGCTCTACCATTCGACCACCCCGTCTCCCCGAGAGAGAGAGAGAGAGAGAGAGAGAGAGAGAGAGAGAGAGATGATGATGATGATGATGATGATGATGATGAAACTTTATTTTTCAACGGTAAAAGTTTTGACAGAAAAAAAAAATGACGTCAGTTTGCAAACTTGCCGTTGCTAATACTACAAAAGATTAGAGAAAAGCAAATAAGAAGAGAGAGAGAGAGAGAGAGAGAGAGGGTGGGTGGGTGTTTGGAAGTTTAACGTCCTTTTCCACCACATAAGGGTGATATCAAAGACGGGGCAACGATGAAAAAGCCAGCACAATATTTGGCCCCAGCCGGGGTTCGAACTCACGACCCGAGCATTGGAAGTCCAACGCTCTACCATTCGACCACCGCGGCTCCCGAGAGAGAGAGAGAGAGAGAGAGAGAGAGAGAGAGAGAGAGAGAGAGAGAGAGAGAGAGAGAGAGAATCAAGAAAACTTTATTTTTCAACGGTAGAGGTAGTTAACGTGAAACAGTCAATTTTTATACCTGCCGTTGCTATTTCTAGTAGTAGCTATCTAAACAGAAAAATACACACACGCACACACACACACACACACACACACAC
The DNA here is from genome assembly GCA_018292915.2 of Batillaria attramentaria. NCBI lineage: Eukaryota > Metazoa > Mollusca > Gastropoda > Batillariidae > Batillaria > Batillaria attramentaria. The sequence continues at coordinate 73,256 of JACVVK020000604.1, forward strand.
ACACACACACACACACACACACACACACACACACACACACACACACACACACACATACACACACACACACACACACACACACACACACACACACACACACACACACACACACACACACACATGTAATGCAACAGGAAGAAAAAAAGAAGCTAAACAGCAAGAAAACCAAAGGAAATGGAACTACACTCTAATAAGACAGGAACATTTAGGAAGCGTGATGAACATACCAGTTATGTCAATACATGGAGAGAGAGAGAGAGAGAGAGAGAGAGAGAGAGAGAGAGAGAGAGAGACGTGGGGGGGGGGGGGGTGTCCATCGAAAGGTGTCTAACCGATGCAATGCTAAGAAGCTAAGAACGAGCGCGTTCAGTCAATTTTAGCGAAACCCTTCGACACTGGAAAACTGTTCTCGTCACAATGTACAATTTAACTCAGTTCCCACCGAGTAAGTTTGGAGTTGTACACCAGTGGCCTCACAAAAAAAAAAAAAAAAGAAAGAAAAAGAAAAAAGGTCTTCGAGGATATAAATTTGGGTCAGTTGGAGTGTTGCACTTTGATTATACTCATATTTGCTGAGTAAAAGCCGTTAAGGAACCGTTAATCTTGCCTGATTTTCGAGTACAGTACCAAAACCGAAAAAAAAAGAGTCAAAAACATGGGATACTCGTACGAAATGTGTTAAATGTTTCATTTTCTTACTGTTTTATTGATTCAATTTGCATCGTCAGTTCATGAAGTCGAGACACCGTAAATGCTTAATTGCATTTTTGCACTGTATCATATTATCTTACTACAACGAGTGATCGAAAATGCCATGCGCATTACAACACAAATAACACACATATTCCAGCTTTCCTCAATTTTTTGTTGTTGTTGTCTGCTTCTCATCACCCGCTGAAAAACTCGTTTTGCTAAGATTTACTGCGAACTTATTCGGTCTCTTCATCTGGTCGAATCATAATAGGATCTGTCACTCTGCAGCGTTTCCCTGAAGTAATTTTCCTGTTCTACCAGAGAAAAATATCACAGCTCCTCTCTCTCTCTCTCTCTCCCTCCCCCCCCCCCAATCCCCAGCCCCGTTCTCTCTCTCTCTCTTCCCCCCCCCCCTGCCCCGTTTTTCTCTCTCTCTCTCTCCCTCCCCTGCCCCGTTTCTCTCTCTCTCTCTTCCCCCCCCCCCGTCCCCTGCCCCGTTTCTCTCTCTCTCTCTCTCTCTTCCCCCCCCCCCTCCCCTGCCCCGTTTCTCTCTCTCTCTCTCTCTCTTCCCCCCCCCTCCCCTGCCCCGTTTCTCTCTCTCTCTCTCTCTCTTCCCCCCCCTCCCCTGCCCCGTTCTCTCTCTCTCTCTCTTCCCCCCCCCCCTCCCCTGCCCCGTTTCTCTCTCTCTCTCTCTCTCTTCCCCCCCCCTCCCCTGCCCCGTTTCTCTCTCTCTCTCTCTCTCTTCCCCCCCCTCCCCTGCCCCGTTTCTCTCTCTCTCTCTTCCCCCCCCCCTCCCCTGCCCCGTTTCTCTCTCTCTCTCTCTCTCTTCCCCCCCCTCCCCTGCCCCGTTTCTCTCTCTCTCTCTCTCTCTTCCCCCCCCTCCCCTGCCCCGTTTCTCTCCCTCCCTCTCTCTCTCTCTCTCTTCCCCCCCCCCTCCCCTGCCCCGTTTCTCTCTCTCTCTCTCTCTCTTCCCCCCCCTCCCCTGCCCCGTTTCTCTCTCTCTCTCTCTCTCTTCCCCCCCCTCCCCTGCCCCGTTTCTCTCTCTCTCTCTTCCCCCCCCCCCTCCCCTGCCCCGTTTCTCTCTCTCTCTCTCTCTCTTCCCCCCCCTCCCCTGCCCCGTTTCTCTCTCTCTCTCTCTCTCTCCCCCCCTCCCCTGCCCCGTTTCTCTCTCTCTCTCTTCCCCCCCCCCTCCCCTGCCCCGTTTCTCTCTCTCTCTCTCTCTCTTCCCCCCCCCTCCCCTGCCCCGTTTCTCTCTCTCTCTCTCTCTCTTCCCCCCCTCCCCTGCCCCGTTTCTCTCTCTCTCTCTTCCCCCCCCCCCCTCCCCTGCCCCGTTTCTCTCTCTCTCTCTCTCTCTCTTCCCCCCCCCTCCCCTGCCCCGTTTCTCTCTCTCTCTCTTCCCCCCCCCCCCTCCCCTGCCCCGTTTCTCTCTCTCTCTCTCTCTCTTCCCCCCCCTCCCCTGCCCCGTTTCTCTCTCTCTCTCTTCCCCCCCCCCTCCCCTGCCCCGTTTCTCTCTCTCTCTCTCTCTCTTCCCCCCCCCCTCCCCTGCCCCGTTTCTCTCTCTCTCTCTCTCTCTTCCCCCCCCTCCCCTGCCCCGTTTCTCTCTCTCTCTCTTCCCCCCCCCCCTCCCCTGCCCCGTTTCTCTCTCTCTCTCTCTCTCTTCCCCCCCCTCCCCTGCCCCCGTTTCTCTCTCTCTCTCTCTCTCTTCCCCCCCCCTCCCCTGCCCCGTTTTCTCTCTCTCTCTCTTCCCCCCCCCCCCGTCCCCTGCCCCGTTTCTCTCTCTCTCTCTCTCTCTTCCCCCCCCCCCCTCCCCTGCCCCGTTTCTCTCTCTCTCTCTCTCTCTTCCCCCCCCTCCCCTGCCCCGTTTCTCTCTCTCTCTCTCTCTCTTCCCCCCCCTCCCCTGCCCCGTTTCTCTCCCTCCCTCTCTCTCTCTCTCTCTTCCCCCCCCCCCCCTCCCCTGCCCCGTTTCTCTCTTTCTCTTTCTCTCTCTCTCTCTCCCCCCCCCCCCCTGCCCCGTTTCTCTCTCTCTCTCTCTCTCTTCCCCCCCCCCCCTCCACTGCCCCGTTTCTCTCTCTCTCTCTCTCTTCCCCCCCCTCCCCTGCCCCGTTTCTCTCCCTCCCTCTCTCTCTCTCTCTCTTCCCCCCCCCCTCCCCTGCCCCGTTTCTCTCTTTCTCTTTCTCTCTCTCTCTCTCCCCCCCCCCCCCTGCCCCGTTTCTCTCTCTCTCTCTCTCTCTTCCCCCCCCCCCCTCCACTGCCCCGTTTCTCTCCCTCCCTCTCTCTCTCTCCCCCCCCCTCCCCTGCCCCGTTTCTCTCTTTCTCTTTCTCTCTCTCTCTCTCCCCCCCCTCCCCTGCCCCGTCTCTCTCTCTCTCTCTCTCTCTCTCTCTCTCATTCTACAAGATAAGTAATTGTTTTCATTAGCTATGTTGTATTTGTAGCAACGGCAAGTTAGAAAATTGACCGTATGTTGAAAATTTTACCGTTGAGAAATCAAGACTCAATCAATCAATCAATCAATCAATCAATCAATCAATCAATCAATCAATCAATCAATCAATCAATCAATCAATCAATCAATCAATCAATCAATCAATCAAGAGCCGGGATAGCCGAAGTAGAGTGTTGGACTTGAACTCTCGGGTCGTGAGATCGATTCCCGAATATTTGTGATTGTTTTTGTCTTGTCTAGTTTCCCCGTCTTTGACATCACTCTCATGTGGTGGATAAGGACGTTAAATCCTCAAACACCCACCCTCTCTCTCTCTCCCTGCTCCTCGTAGAATTAAAGCCGTGAACGTCTCCTGTGATGCAACTGAAAATAAATCGCATTTTTCGAGGCCAAGATCAATAACCCAGTTGCTTACCTCCCCTGCAGACCGTGGCTCGACGCGAAGGGAGTTGGTTTTACAGAGAAACCTTGAGGAACTTGTGTCATGGTAAAACGGCATTAGTGGGTTTGTTAATGCATGGCGCTTAGACCCTTTTGCCAAGTAACTGACAAAGTTCTGAAAAGGGAAATGGAACCAAAAAAAAAAAAAAAAGACTATTAAAAAAAATCGATGATGTTCTCCTGGATGATGTTTTTGCGGAACGCAGGTGGAAAGATGTCAAAATTATGACGTGTTTGAGTTTTGTCAGTTTTCGGGTTGTTTTTTTTTGAAGTCATTGAAGCGATCAGCTCCGAGTGCATGTGTTCGGGATTGTTCCAGTGAACGGAAAACAAAACAAAACAACAACAAATAAAACAAAGACACACACACACACACACACACACACACACACACACACACACACACACACACACACACACACACACACACACACACACACACACACACACACACACACACACACACACACAATGGAGTCGCAAATCTTACAGGGGAAACTTGTAAATGTACGAACTGACAGCACTTGCCAACTCGGGTGGGTGGGTGTTTGGGGGTTTAACGTCCTTTTCCACCACATAGGGTGATATCAAAGACGGGGCAACGATGAAAAAGCCAGCACAAATATTTGGCCCCAGCCGGGATCGACCTCACGACCCGAGCATTAGAAGTCCAACGCTCTACCATTCCACCACCCCGGCTCCCCCCCCCCCCCCCACTTGCGAACTCGAGCATTTACGTCCCCCCTCCCACTCCCCCCACCCCCCTTCCAAGGCGTACACAAACACACATTTGACCTGCCCCAGCCTCATCATTCCACTTTACAATATCCTTAAACAGTGTCGTGATATAAACAACAACAACAACAACAAAATTCCAACCGAATTACGCTAATCCTTACTTTCAGCATTTCCATTTAGGTAAAAAAGTCCAAGGAAAAGTACTGGGTCAGATTCCGCGGGAAACGGGGCGTGGTGTATAGAAAACAAAAAACCCAAGAAAGAGGCTTAAGATAAAGATAATGATAAAAGAGAAGAAGAGAGAGACGAAAGCCTCAATGTCAACCTAAGCCGATTTATCATTACTCCCCCTAGACTCCATTCGCTAATTCGGACCCCATAAAAGAATCAGAAACACTGGCAAATGGAGGCGACAGTGACGTATGGTGCCAATTTGCATCGTAAATTTCCGCCGCTCCCTTAGGCTTTTGTACGTACCTCCCGCCGGGAGCCCCCAAAACTCTCAAAACGAGGCTGAGCACGAGGGTGCAAATCAGGAGAGATGGGGGGGGGGGGGGTGCTTTTGTGTGTGTGTGTGTGTGTGTGTGTGTGTGTTTGTGTGTGTGTGTGTGTGTGTGTGTGTGTGGGGGTGGGGGTACTAGCTGAAAAAGACGTAATTAAAAAGTAATCGTAGGCTCGGTACTCGTAGTCATGCCTTCTCTGCACTGCAAGGCTAGAAGTAAATTCGCACTAGCAAAAGCTAGACAAAAACTTGTCACGCTATGGGGATGGGAGTTGGGGGGGGGGGAGGGCAGGGAAAGGGGGGGGGGGTGTGGCTGGGAGGAGAGATCTGGCCAGTTCTACAGTAGTTCTGTGTTGTTGGAAAAGTTTAGATTTGATTTCATGCAGTGCAGAAAAGGCGTGCTGTGTGGATGATGACACTGACATTAAACTTCATTTTACCGCATCATCGAAAGTTTTTATTAGGTTTAGGTTTAATGCTTTTACATGAGTGACTGACGTCCCCTGACCGGAGTCACATTGAAAACTCTCTCTCTCTCTCTCTCTCTCTCTCTCTCTCACACACACACACACACACACACACACACACACACACACACACACACACACACACACACACACACACACACACACACACACCTCCCCCCTCCACCCCATACAGATGAGGTTAAAATCCAAATTCATTTTGCTGAATCATGGAAAGTTTTTATTGGTTTTAACACTTATCATGAGTGACGTCCCCCGACCGTAATCACACTGGAAATCCCATCTCTCTCTCTCTCTTTCTCTCTCTCTCTCTCACTCTCACACACACACACACACACACACACACACACACACACACACACACACACACACACACACACACACACACACACACACACACACACACACATATAAATCCTATCAAAACCGGGTACCTGGAACACAGTCTCAGGAAACAAACCAAAAAAAAAACAAAAAAACCCAAACAACAAAAAAGGGGGAAAAAAAGACAACAAAAAAAAAAAAAGAAGAAAAAATGACTGACTGAAAATGGGAAACTGATCTGCCATCGCGTGCTTGTGGTTCTAGACATCTTACGTCAACTAGCAGACATGTAAATTCTTCTACCTTATTTGTTCGGCCTCGGGGGCTGCGATAGATCACAAGCGGCGCTAGCCAGTAAAAACAACCCTAGGAGCCGACGCTGTTCTCGGAATACGCCAGTCAAGGGGTTTAATTAAAAAAAGCGCGAGCCCACAACATCTTGTTGTTTTAGACGAAGGCTTCGTCTCTGAGCGGGACGGCGTGTTGTGTAAATCAAGGTGTGCGCGCTACAGTTCTGGCGTCTGCTGTTCGATGTTCGGCACTTTGGCTCTGCTACTCTCTTTGATTAACCCAGATGACATCTATACCGCGCCGTCTGCTGACCTTGCAGCGACGGCAAGTTTTTGAAAACTGGTCTTTAGACCAGTAAACTTTTTTATTTTTTTATTTTTACCGCTGGAAAAGAAAGGTCATTGTGACTGTCAATGTCGTTGTCTATTTTCCTAAGTTTTCACTCGGCTGCTCTGTCGGACTGTCTGCTGTCTGTATGTTTCTACGTTTTCGCTTGATAGCTCTCTCTCTCTCTCTCTCTCTTTGTGTGTGTGTGTGTGTGTGTGTGTGTGTGTGTGTGTGTGTGTGTGTGTGTGTGTGTGTGTGTGTGTGTGTGTGTGTGTCTTTAACTCGATAGCTCTGTCTGTCTCATTTCCTTCCTCTGTTCTTTTAAACGAAATAGTTCTGTCTCTGTATGTGTCTTCTGTCTGTCTGTCTGTTCTTCCGTATGTCTTTGTCTCTCTTTCTCTGCACAAGTCTTGTACTCTTAAAAAAACAAAGCGAGAAAGGGGAATAACACTACAATCCCCAAGAGGCAGTGCGAACTACTCCCCTTTACGCAGGATCCATAAGAGGCGTTTGTGGCCTCTAACCCTATATATGTAATTTGGCTTACTTCTTCAACTCTGCAAGCCTGGGATTTTTTTTTTTTTTTGCCCTTTCTGTTTTACGTTGGCAATTTGTATAGAAGATGGGTGGTACTGGTACATATACACTAAAATGAAACAGCTCTGGGTAATTTTAATGTCAAAGGCACGTCACAAGCGGTACCGTATTATAGGTAAACACAAAATCGGTAATTTTTGTGCCTTCCAGCAAAATTCAGAACAAGAGGTAGTTGGCTGGCGCCGCATAACGGCGACGCGCTTCCCCCACGGGGAGAGGAAGGGGGCAGGGGAGGGGGCACAACCCGGGTTTTCCAAAAAGGGATAATGAAGTGGTGACATTCCCTGAGCACCCTTCGTGCACTATTATTTGTCTTACTTCGCTGTTTCTTCGTCACGTGAGCCCCCAGCATCGTGTCACAATTTAGGACAAGAGCACAGCCCCGCCAGAGGCCAACATATCCATTCTCTCGCTGCCAGACAAATGAAACTTGGGTCTGGGCAGAAAATGAGAACGAGAAGAACTGGGACCGGATGCCTCGTGACAGACTCCGCGACTGCAGGGCTTTCCCGCTGTCGTTTGTTATTTCGCAAGACCGGCGCAAGTTTGGAGATGGACGTGTCCTTCTTCAGACGTGATTCCAGAATAGAGGATGGCGGGCGCCGGGCCTTCTATCTGTTACAGTGTTTTTGTCTCTCTTTAGTGTAGAAGGAATGGCGGGTACAGTTAGTGGGACGACGGAAAACCCTGCTGAAGACGTCTTTGGGGCATGGTTTAAAGGGGCTGATGCTGCCATATTTATGCTAGCAGATCGTTCTGAGCAGTTTTCGTGGTATCTATCATCGCACCACCTAGACACCTGCACAGTGGCAGCGTCTGTAATGTCATCAGATGACGCGGCGACAACACTGACCGCTCCGATGGTAAAACAACAATCGTAGAATTTGAATGTTCGACCGCTCGCGCAAAGTGCAAACAACACCGTATCGCATTAAGGGCTGTACTAATCGTGAAGATTATTTCGAACATGCAGGCACGCGCACAAGCGAAACTGTTCCAACGCATTAGTTGGCTTAGCTCAGCTGTGCCGTGCAACTGCATAACACAGTGAGTCCATGACATCATTTGATGGGAAAAGGGGTGATTTCAAGACGAAAGACATTGAAGTAATAGCCTTTTTCCACAAAATGACGTCATGGATTTGCTGTGTTTTGCCTTTCCACGGCAGAGCTGGAATAGCTCGATTAACCCATTTGTCCCTAGAACAGGCGCCATCATCATAATGCTTTTGAAAACCACTCATTTTGCTCCTGGGAGAATGTCACGTGAATTGATCTTTTGGTTAGGGACAGCAGTACGTTTTGTGTGAGCACTCTCTAACATGAAAGTTGGACTTCATAACTTGCATGGCTGTACTTCAGACAAAACTTTGGAAGAATATTCTGCAGGTCAGAGAGACGCCAATAAGAAGCAGGATTATCGAAAGTTTTTTTTTTTTTTTTTTTCATTGGTTTTACAGCTTTAACATCAGTGACGTCCCTTGACCAGAGTCACGTGATAAATGTTCTCTCTCTCTCTCTCTCTCTCTCTCTCCCTCACACACACACACACACACACACACACACACACACACACACACACACACACACACACACACACACACACACACACACACACGCCCCTATTCACTCCCCCCTCCCTGACAGGGGGAGACAACTACCTTTAACCATGTAAACTGTCGTCTGCTACTTGTGCTAGGCCAGTGGTCATTGGGGAAAAGAGAGAGCCCTTACACACAACTCATTATTGTCAATGTATTTGTTTTCTTCATGGCATCCTTCTTATTCTGCGCAATAGAGTGGCAGAGTCGCTTAGCCAGTTTGTGTGTGTGTGTGTGTGTGTGTGTGTGTGTGTGTGTGTGTGTGTGTGTGTGTGTGTGTGTGTGTGTGTGTGTGTGTGTGTGTGAGAGAGAGAGGATGATGATGATGATGATGATGAAACGTTGTTTTTTATGTTGTTTCCATAGTAATGGAAACAACATAATAGGACGGGCTAAAATTTCCACGTTCATAGGCAAGCATCTGTGGTACAAACGCACGTCACTGCCGATCTCCCGCAGAGACGATTATGCAAGTGTAACTCTGACAATGACGTAAGAAAACTTGCGTCATCGATGCTGACGCGTATGGTGTTCCGAACGCACTTCTCCTCCTCAGTGAGTGCCGTCTGTGCGGATGTGTGTGCGTGTGTGCGTGTGTGCGTGCGTGTGTGCGTGTGTGCGTGTGTGAATTGTGTCCGGGCCCGTTTCTTCGAAGATACTTAACCGAATGGCTTCAAATTTGGGGTATCCAAATTTATCAAAATGTTACATTAGACGATTCAAGCGTGTGATGATTGCTTAAGTGATTTGGGAGTTATCGCCCTTTTGAGACAAGTTGGTTGTCTTTCGTGTACAGGCGTAATATTTATTTAAATCACTCAATTTTTTGGCAGTAGATAGCTTGAATACGGACTCTGAATTGACTCACTACTAGAAAATGGTCGCTCTTACAGTTTTCATGTAAACCGAGCCTGAGTTGACATTGCATGTGAACCCAGTTCAGATGCCTATTTCTCCGAAAATACTGAACCGATCGATTTCAAATTTGGGGTTTCTAAATGAATCAAGATTGTTGAATAGAAGGCCCGATCCAGGTACGATTGCACACATGATTTGCGAGTTATCGCCCTTTTCAAAAAAAGTGGCTTTCTGGCGTTTAAAGGCGTAATATTTACCTAAACCCCTCCAATTTTGGGACATAGATAGCATGAATACGGACTCTCAACTGAGTGAATTTTGGAGGTTGTCGCTTTTATACTTTTGGCGTAAACCGTACCTGATGAAAGTGCTGGTGAACACACTTTAGATCTCAAAATCGCTCCTACTATACATAGATAATGAGCCTGGGGTGCCATAAAAAATATACAAAAAAAAATTAGAAAAATTCACTGCAGCCGTTGTCGTCAGTTGACTCGAAAATTTGTACTCGAAGCACATTTCCTTTACACAAGCCACACGCCTCACAAACATCGCAGAAAAGGCACACGCGCACTGACGCAAAACTGTATCAGCGTCAGTTTGCCGTCATGTTTGATTGACGTGGGGGTGTGTCGTCACTTTTCGGAAGTTCTCTATTTGTAGACGGGGAAAGCGGGAGTTTCATTGATGTAGTGAGCTTTGTTTTTCCCACTGACTCTCACTCAATAGCATAGTAGAGTGAGAGAACACCACATAGGTCTCAATGGAGCACATGCACAAACGCGGCTCGCGCAAGTCTGCGTGCGTGCGTGCGTGCGTGCGTGCGTGCGCGCGCGCGTATGTCTGTGTGTGTCTGTGTGCGCGCGCGCGCAGCAGACATAACACATAGTGAAAAAACGTTCGCCGCGCAGACTTGTCTGTTAAACACATTGAGCCGGTATAAATTCGATCTTTACACTGCGCAGCAGCAACACTTCAATTTTCATGGGGCTGCTTTCATTGCAAGAATTGTATCCGAGTCAAAGTTATTACGTCAAATGTATTATGCGTCATCCCAATGAGGAAAACGTCATAGATTTCAAAGAAAACAACTTGACGTCTCTCTTCCAAAACCAAGATTGGTCTGACAAGCCCGGTCAGTTGTTTCCATTGAGAGAGAGAGAGAGAGAGAGAGAGAGAGAGAGAGAGAGAGAGAGAGTGTGTGTGTGTGTGTGTGTGTGTGTGTGTGTGTGTGTGTGTGTGTGTGTGTGTGTGTGTGTGTGTGTGTGTGTGTGTGTGTCCTCCCGTATACATGGCATTACAAAAGAACGACCGTGACGACAGCAGGTGATTAAATGGAAACAACATATTGGGCTGGTCAGTGGCCATCTTGTTTTTATTCAGGATAAAGCATTTATTCATTGCTGCCAATCTTTCAGGCTGTCCTGCTATTCTACAATAAAGGGTACTGATAAAAGACAAAAAAACAACAAAACAAAACAACAAAAAACACACAAAACAAAGAAAAATCAAAAAAGGAAAACAAAAAAACAAGCAAAAGTACAAACTATCTCAAGGAAAAGGAGAGAGAGAGAGAGAGAGAGAGAGAGAGAGAGAGAGAGAGGGGGGGGGGGGGCAAAGCCCAGCCAAAGATGCCTGTGGGTCAGTAACCACGTCAGTTTTCTAAGGTAAACGGGTTAATTCCATCTTTGCTATGCCAGCTTATGTTTCCGAACTGTTTCGCTCGTCAGAGCGCCGGTACGCTCGAAATACTGTATCCTGATGATCTAAGACTGGCCTGACTAAATTCAAAACAGTAGTGGATTTCGCAATACTGCTTTTCTCCTACAATCTTGGACTTGTATGTTTTATTAATCCTTATTCTGGGATTTTGCTTTTCCGTTTTTTTCAAATAAATTCACTGAACGTGGACAACTTCGCCAATAGCTGCCTCTCGGGTCGTGTTGTAGTTAGTGCAGGGTTTGGCTTGTGGTACCTTTACAGTGCGAACATGCAGAAGATTTTCTGGGACAATTAAAGTTATCCCTGTCTCACGAATGCCAGACATAAATACTGTATCTTGATGATGTAAGACTGCCTTGACTAAATTCAAATTTAAATTCAATTTCAAAATACTTTACTGTCTGTTTGAGAAATAAAATCTAAAACAGAAATCGCCTTTGGACTCACATTAGCTAAAAAAAACCCCAAACAAAACCCATTAATACAAGAGACTAAGGCCGCAAGTAACCCATTTATATGTAAATTAGCAACGTTAAGCCTGCTCTTAACTGGGCACAGGCGCGAGATACACACATGCGCACACCACAGTCGTTGCGCTCGGTGTCTACTAACTACAAAACTGAACACAGCTAGCTGTGCTCGGTGACAAACCGATTGAAGATGCACTGTCCGCCATGTTTGCGCGCCGAGTGACGTAGTACAGCCAATCAGAATGTGTTGTGGAAACCACAGTCACAGATGTGGCTATTTGAAATCCAGGTTGTTGTGATGACGCCACAGCGGCGGAAACCCCCCAAAATCACAACTGTGTCACAACTGTGGACAGCACTGTGGCGCTCGGCACTGCCCAGTTAAAACCCGGTTTTAGGGGTACCATTAGATAATCGCAGCGCTTTAGCCGCTTGTGGCCTCTGCGAGTGAGTCCTATTTAAGTGTAAATGGGTTACCCTGCTCAGCGGAGTCCTCCTCACGAAGTCCTACTAAACATGCCTCTTAGAACTAAGTCAGGCTAGTTTAGTCTTCTTTCATGCATCAGGCCTCTGTAGACGAAGGCAAACGCAGTAAGCTTTTTCCAAACAGGGACAGCTCTGATTAAAGACATGTAAAGAACTGATTAAAACAACCAAGAAGTATCCAAATTTAAATGAAAAAAAAACCCCAAAAACAAAACAAAACAAACAAAAAACTGGCAAAGAAAGATTCAATGTCGTCAAGTGAATTCAAAACTGCGGTAAGCCGAGAGTGCTCTTGTAGATTTTATCCAAACATTTTACCAAAAGCCGACATTTAAGAGCAGATTACTGCTCTTTATGAGTGTTGCTATCGATTACCTGTGCGTCCTCTTACCAACATGTGCATGTGAGTTTGCCTGTAAGCAATAAATCAACGACTGTGCAAGCTCCTTTGAACAGGGATGGAATCAGTTTTGTTCACCTCTAAAAGCACTGTTAGCAAGTACGAAAATATGGGTGAAGAATTCTGCGCGCGCGCGCGCAAGCACACACACACACACACACACACACACACACACACACACACACACACACACACACACACCCCTAAAACTGCTCCCAGCCAGGCCCTCGCACCACCCCCCTCCCACTCCCTCCTCCACCATTACATACAGACGCACACACAAAACCCCTTCCTAAGCCATGAATATTACACCCGGGAGCCTTGTCAGTGCAATACATCCCGTTTCGTTTTGCTCAAGATTTTGAACATTTGCATGATCGGTTATGTTTTAGATGCGACTATACCGAACACATTTTTTTTTTTTGCTTTTTTTTTGTTTTTTGTTGAGAATTCAAGTTTATTGAATCTTGAATCTTTGCTGGTGCTTTCAAAGTCCATTGTCATCTCAAATCTTCGCTCGAAAGCCACAAGCTTTACAATTTCACCTTTTTTTTTCTCTCTCTCTTTCTCTTTCATATCACAAACCGCATGCATACTCAGTCTCTTCCCACACTCTTGTCCTGCACGTCAAGTGAAGGGTTTTTTTTTTCTTTTTTTCTGCGCCCAAGAGGAGGTAACTGACTCCCCGCAAAGGTCGAGGTTCTTATCGTTCTTTAATTTCCTGCCGCGGTCGCCTATGATTCCTTCATTAAAACAGTTAGGAGACTCTTGTGCGCATATTTTTTAAACATTTTTTTGTAGTTCGTCAAGGGTTGAGAATTTGAAAGGAAATGAAGCTAATCTCTGAAGAAAAATCAATAGACCCCATCCAGAGCCAGCAATTTTAGCCAATCAGAAAAATGATCCTACTTTGTTTTGGTTCAAAGATTTACAAGCTTTCTGAAAGCGGTTGGGTGGGTTGGTCGGTGGGTGGGCGTACTTTTCCCACCACATACGGATGATATCAAAGAGGGGGCAACGAGGAAAAAGCCAGCACAAATGTTTGGCCCCAGCCGGGATACGAACTCACGACCCGAGCGTTAGAAGTCCAACGCTCTACCATTTGGCCACCCCGGCTCCCCAGCTTTCTCAAAGCAAGATAGAAAGCAGATGCTCATGCGTATAAACGCAGGACATCATTTGTAGTATTTGTGTATGGAGTATTTTTAGGCTGATGTCGCACGGAAGTGATTTTAGTCCGAACACACATCGAACACGGCGTTTTCCCGTGTGCCTAGTGTGACATATACATGCCCGTCAAACGCCTTTCGGTCTTTGTCCGGAGTTTGTTCGACATTTAGAGCATGTTCTAAATTCTGCTAACATGTGCGACAGACTTCGTGCGGAGGGATTTCGTACGGAGGACTTCGTTGAGCAGCGTAACCCATTTGCATGTAAATTAGGCACGTTACGGGTGCCATTAGCTAATCGCAGCGCGTTAGCAGCTCGCGGCCTCTGCCGTGTGAGCCTAATTTACGTGTAAATGGGTTACGCTGCTCAGCGAAGTCCTCCTTACGAAGTCCTACTAAATCTGCCTAGTGTCGACCAACGAAATGCGCCACCCAGAGGCTGTGACCTTCAACCTCGAGCTTAGAATAGATCAGTCATGGTTGCCACAGCAAGTACCGAATCGGACCCTGGCAAGTTCTTCCCTCTTCGCAGGCAGAAGCACTGTTAAGGCCGTTCTTAACCGGGCAGACTTTTGGTTCGCGAACTAGGTTCGGAGAGTACGGCGAACTAGGTTCGCGCACGTTGTTTCTTAACCGACCAAATACTTGTGCGGAAACCCTGGTTCGAAAGGACTGCATAGCGTGTCGTGGGAACCCTCGCGATCCTTTTGCCGATCCTGCGCTCTGATTGGTTGCTCGGGGAGAGCTGTTGTGCGCATGTACAAACTTGAGGAAAATGGCGGACGGCATCGCGGCTATCGACTCACTTCACATTTCCCTCTCTTGCGCTCTTTTCCTCTCATCTCCTCTTCCTCGGCTTCCAAGAGTTCACTCAAAACGACAACTACCGCAAATGCCTGGTCATCTCGATCTACGAAGGCGGCCATTTTGGTTGTTTACGATTGTCTCAACTTCCGAGTCCGCCTTGTTCGGGCGATGACGTATGCATATCATTAACGGTCGGTTAAGAAAGAGAACTAGTCCGGCCGAACCTCTGGAACTATGTACGTGTGTGCGCTTGCCCTGTTCGTATACAATACACAGTTCGCCGAACAAGTTCGCCAGACTGGTGGTTCGCCCGGTTAAGAACGGCCTTTAGGTTACCATAACTCCCTTGAAGCTTATGGGTTACACGCTGCTAATAGCTTATGGGGTATGGAGTAACAATTCCGCTATGTATGGTACAGAATTGTTGCCCCTTTTAAAGGGAAGCCGGGGTGGCCGAACGGTAGAGCGTTGGACTTTTAATGCTCGGGTCGTGAGTTCGTATCCCGGCCGGGGCCAAATATTTGTGCTGGCTTTTTCATCGTTGCCTCGTCTTCGATATCACCCGTTTGTGGTGGAAAAGGACGTTAAACCCCCAAACACCCATCCATCCTTGCTCCGTTTAAAATTTGTGTGCAGTGTAAAATACCTGGGACTCTTTTTTGTTTCGTAAATAAATTTAATTCCAGGATATAGTGGAAAAATTGAAATACGTCGGGCATGTGGACTATTATGTATTCATGCGCGGCTGGCACAAGAGCTAGCAGACGACAGAGGAATGATGGCAGCTCTGCGAAAAGGTGGAATATTGGAATTTGTTTAAATTTACCCTACATATGAGTCTTTGGATGCTGAATTTTTTGTGACTTTTTTTTTTTTTGGGGGGGGGGGGGAGAGGTAAAATTAAAGTATTTCTAGGGTGTCATGCGCAGCGCTATGTTTAATAGGAATATATAGCATTTAAACAAATCCGTTTCTGTACTCCTTAACCTGCTTGGGACGTGACATCCAAATTGTATCGAGCACGAGCTGCAGCGTGGGTCGCAATGCGAGTTGTAAAAAACTCGCGTCCTCAGGGCAAGGCAAGACAGTTCGTGCGCTTTGTTCGAGGCAGCGTTTGGTCTAGTTCGTATAGTATAGTATATAAACTCTATAATAATAATGATAATAATAATCATCATCATCTTCATCATCATCATCATAAGTGTGTATTGTAAAGGCGTTTTACCCAATTTCTTGAATTGGCTCAAATCGCCGCGAACTGAACCCAACACTCACGCTCACGTGAATCACACGCATTCTCCCACACACTGGACACGAACGCATTACATTCAGCGAAGGGTCAGCTAAGCTATTTAAATTTTCAGAATTTACAATTGCATTTATTTACAAATTTTGTGGGCTGAAACTTCCCAAATCAGAGGGGGAGGAAGCCGGAGTACCCGGAGAGAACCCCCGACGGTCGGCCCGAATGAACGGTGTCACGCACGAGAAGAAAAAATTCTTTGCCCCTACCGGAACTCGAACCTGACCATCGGTGACGAGGTCTTAACCATTAGACCACCGACCGCCCCTATAAACCAGAGTCTGGAACACACTATCGGGAAAACACGGTTGGAAAACTTCTGTCGGTGGCGCATCCAAGTTCCTGCAGCAGGGAGCAACAAAGCAAGATTGAAACGAAGAAGAACCTGAAAAGGAATACATCTTAACTGTTGAAATTTTGTTACGCACGGGTAGATGAGTGCTTCAAACGCTGATTTACGAGCTTGATGTTAAAGTTTGAACCAGCCGCCAACAGTTAACAGTATACTTGTAAGCGCTATGATCTAACAACTTTCACCTTGCCCACCACAGCTCCTTGACAAATGCCAGTGAAATGTATATACACATTTCAACATATCGGCCGAACAAATCCACAAACGGGGTCAAGGCAAACAGTCGACATGGTCCAGTCAAACTACCTAGCACTCATTTACCCTCCCCTTCCACAACCCATCCGGTGTCTCGTTAGTTGGTCGTCGCGCCGACAGCTGCCCTGTTTCACTCTCTGGCAGCCGTCCCTTCCACACGACCATCATCGTGTCGGCAATGGTCAAATCATTGGTTCCCCCAACACAAATTGCCTGGTCCAGCGTCTCCATCCGACAGTCTCTCCCTAGACGAGTCGATTGCTTACAATTGGTCATTTGCAGGCGGACTAAGTGACAGGAGAAACGAGAAAGAGGAGAGATGAGGGCCAATGAGAAAGCGTTTACCATCCGAGGTAATCACGTGGCCCTGTAGTCGGTTAATCGCGTGTAGCGTTTCATCTCTTTTGGCAGTCGGGCCTTCTGTTTTGTAGGTTGTCTTCTCTTTCAAAAATATCATTGTGTATTATTTTTTAAGAGGGAAAATTCAGCCGTTCCGGATCTGTCCTTCAGATAAAATACCTATGTTACCGAGCAGTAGAAAACAGGACGAAATAAAAACATTCAGTTTTGAGTTATCAGTTTGGGGACATACTTAAACTCTGTCACTCTTAAAGGGACTAATATGCCACCATAATAATGTATGCTCACAGATCCTTCTGAGCTGTTTTCTTGCAATCTATCATCACACTATTTAGGCACCTGCACAGTGACAGCGTTTTTCATGCTGGCACTGAGCCAAGAGAAGCGTACTCGATGACGCGGCGACCACACTGAGCGCTCCGGTAGTGTAACGACTGTCGTAGAATTGGAATGTTCGACCGCTTGCGCAGAGTGTCACAACATTGCATCTAGAGTACAGATAGAGTACTTCGAGCATACAGGCGCACTCATGACAGGAGCGAAACTTCCAAAACGTAAGTCGGCTTAGCAAAGATGGACTTAACTCGTTTAAACTGTGACCGAAAACAAAAGAACAACAAACACCAACGGCAGCAAAGGGGGAAAACAACAAAAACAAACACGCAAACAAACACAAACAAACAAGAAGAAAAAACACCCAAACAACAACACAAGCAAACAAAATAACAAAGAAAACAACAGCCCCCCCCCCCCCCAAACAAACAAACAAAAAACACAAAAAAGAAACAAAAACCCCACAACAACAACAACAACAAAACAAACAAAAAACAAACGAACAAACAAAGAAAGAAGCACACAGAGAGAGAGAGAGAGAGAGAGAGAGAGAGAGAGAGAGGTATCTGCCGCGCATCATAATACGATTTTAATTAAAGACTGACGTTAGCATCCGGCCAGGTGCATGTTACAGCTGAACGGGTCTAGTTCGCTTTTCTTTTCATTGCTGGTACTTCTAACGGTAGACTTAGAAATTACTGCGCTTACTTGGTCCAATCACAGTCCGTTAGGACGTCGGCGTGGGGCGGTGGGGGGGGGGGTGGTCTTGTGGTTAAGACTTTGTCACCAATGCGAGAAGTCAGGTTCGAGTCCCACTCGGGGCGGAGAATTTCTCTTTCTCGTATGTGGCACCGTTTATTCGAGCCAATCGACGGGGGTTCTCTCCGGGTACTCCGGCTCGCCCCCCCCCCCCTTCTGTTTCGGAAACGTTCAGCCCACAAAATAAAATCAATTCTGAAAGTCCGAAACTTAAATTGCTGAGCTGGCTCTTCATACCACGTGATTGTTATGTGTTCATGTCCAGTGTCTGAGAGAATGCGTGCGGTTCGCGTGAGCTTGCGTGTTGGGTTTAGCTCGTGGCGCTTTGTCAAAATATTTGGGATAAATCGCTTATATTAATGCGATTATTAGTATTACGTGCAATTCAGAGTGCATACTACCGTCGCGATATCGCAGATCTGTATATAGAGTCGGTGTTGTTTGATCTGGCCTGGACAGATTGTTAGAGAACAATGCATTTGAGGTAACTGTACTTTTACAAATGTTAATATTCGGATTTAAAAAGAGGTTTTGGTTCCCACTGAGACTTTTAATGCGGCCGGGGAGCCGTGATAGCCGAATGGTAGAGCGTCGGTCTTTCAATGCTCGGGTCGCGAGTTCGAATCCCGGCGTAGGCCAAGTGTTTGTGCTGGCCTTTTTTTTTTTTTTTTTTTTCGTTGCCCCGTCTTTGATATCACCCATACGTGGTGGAAAAGGCCGTTAACCTAACAAACACCCACCCACCCATCCTCGAATGCGGCCACGTTTGCTTCTTGGTTGACAGACAGCATACCGAAACGCACGCCCTAACTCAAGTACACACTCAACAACACCACACACACACACACACACACACACACACACACACACACACACACACATCGCACATCTCGCGGAGACATTGCATACAAAAGAAACCCCTGAACAGTTACTTGGGCAAACCTGTGCGAAACGTTCCCTTACGAAAGTGCTCACACATCAGGCAGCCTTCGTTTGAAATGCGATACGAGGACGTACGTGTAATCAGGGATCTTCTCTGCATGTAATCAGTGGCTGTTGCCAACACCAAACCGTCTTTTGTTCCATTGGGCTGGATAGTTTTGATTGCGGTGAAAGGCGCTTACAGTTACTTGTGTCGCAAGAATGGTCCATTATACGACAGATGTTTAAAAAAAGAAAAACAAATGAAAAGAAAAGAAAAAAATGAAAAGAAGAGAAAAAACTTTCGCTGAAAAAAACACAGTTTATCACGGCACATGACAGATTTCGACTTGTATCCTAAGACTTAATCAACTGCTGCACCATTTTTCGTTTCGATGAAATGACTGGAAAGGATGCTTAATCAAATCTCTAGCACGGGAACGCATTTGGACATTCTCTGTTTCAAAGTCCTGAAATGTGGATGTCGGTGAAAGAGGTACACGTGTGTAGAGGGCTCGTTACTGGAACTGACTGAGGTGCTGTCTGGGTTATTTAAACCAGAGGCATACACAGAGAGAAAGGAAGCTTGCTCCTTTGCAACCCTAAGAACCAGGGCCCGTATGTGAAACTCGAGGTTAATTTAACCCACGGCTACGGGCCTAACCCAGACTAGGAAAAACGAAACCCCCAAACAAAATTAAATAAAAAAAGGAAGCGAAGAAAGAAAGACAAAATCCTTCTATAACGGCATAGGCACCTTGCTGGAATGGACCCGCTTCCTGATTTAAAACAAAAAACAACAGAAAATTTAACCCTAGAGCTAGTTTAGTTCGAGGTTAGACTGTAACCCGGGGCTAAACTGCCTAACCCCGACTTTTACATGCGGGCCCAGGTCGATGTTTAAATTTCCAACGACAAGTCTAAGCCCTCCATTGGCCTCTAAATGATCCCTAAGCTATTTGAAACAAGGCATCCAACGATGGTAAACAAGTATTTTTGTAGGAGATAGACTTTACATTTCGAAATTCGGGATTCTGCACTTCCCAGTTTCAAATATTAACTTACTCAGGCCTTCTGCTAAACTGAAACAACCCAATAACATTTTTAAAGTAGCTTACATAAAGCAGTAACTCGGTCATTGGACAGCAAAGCGTTAATTAAGGAGAGGTTTACGCCAGAATTGTCGTAGCCTGGCATATTTCCGAAAGTACCTTTGTGTCCTATCTTTCTATATGTGTCTCTGTTTAAACCTAAATTTTTTTTTTTGAAAGAACACTTAACCCACAAAGTGAACGTTAATCATGTGGGTCCACACAATTCAGAAAAAAACAACAACTAAAACTCAGTTCGTCCGAGTCGTGAACACACGCAGACAAGGTCGATAATGCGCAATAGTGCGCGTCACTGCGTGATCGCTAAAATTTGGAACAAAAGAATGAAGAAGCTTAAGCCTGCTAGAGATTTATCGCATTGTTTTCAAGAACTTTTTCCTTGTCGGTGTGTTTGACGGCGTTTAATGGATTCAGTCAATTGCGATTAAACGATTGCTGAATCTACTGTTTTTTTTGGGTTTTTTTTTTTGTCTGCTGTACATATCAAGGATGAAAAACGACGCGTATTCTCATTTTTTACCGAAGAAGTTTCTCTCTCACCCCGAGTGGGGATTTCACGTCCAATGAAAGTTAGCCTAGTGCAGTGTTCCTCCGAGTCCAGCAATTTCTGGAGTTAAATCCTAGCGTGTATTCTCAATTTTTACCGCAAAGTTTTCTCTCTCACCCCGCGTGGGGATTTCGTACAGTCGCGTCCAATGAAAGTTAGCCTAGTGCAGTGTTCCTCCGTGTCCAACATTTTCAGGAGTTAAGGCCTAGTGTTTGACAGCTGACAAATGGAGGAGGCCAAGCAGCTAGTCCCGGGCCCGTCAGCGCTAATGATGGACTGTAAACCCATTGTCATTAGGGGAGTTGTAGACCACGGACTCAGACAGCGTAAAGGTATTGGCCTTGTTTCTGGGGCCCCAAAGGGGTCGCGTTGTAGACCATCTTGATTGCCTCTTTGTCCGGAAAGTTAGACACAAGGCTTGTAGCGGCTCCGACACCGCGACGGTTTATTGTCCGATTGGACCTGATTTTATTCGTTCCCCAATGAAGCGCGAGGTGGACGATGGGGGGTGTTGTGGGGGGGGGGGGGACGTTCTCCTTGTTTTCGCTGCTTTGGTGCAAATCACACGACAGCACTGCACGATTAGCCCTTCTACGCTGACGCTATCATCATAATTATGTCTGACGCTAGCTGGTGACACCAACCTCCCGCCTTTCGGCCACTCTTTTTTTTAACCTCATAAAAGACTGTCTACGCCTTTTCCCAATAACTTCGGGCAGTCCCGTCGTTTTAAGAACACGGGCTCCATGCTGGCCATGATGGACGCTCAACCAGTCAGTCGACTGAAAACACAGTACGTGCCTTCGCGCGCAATATGGCGGCCTGAACTGCACCGGTCACAGCTCTTGCAGGTCACAGAACATAACTGAAATGAGGCAGGCAAGGGAGTAAGAGGCCTTGCACTATTAAAATGACTTTTTCCCTTGTCCCTGTGTTTTTGTGAGTTGCTAAAAGAGCATTTGACCCCAGATTTTGGGTTTTGATGAAAAGAGGGATGTTTGATGTGCAGGAAAATGGGAGCGTTGACTTGAGGGGTGGCCTATTTTTGGCCATATCCTCGGGCGTGTGCCAGGGCACGAATAACAGAGTGCACAGTTTTATTTACGGGGTCGGGAAGGACGCCACACCGGCAGAGCATGAAAATTACGCTGTCCAAACTTAATTTTTGGCATGCATGCTAACCCTAAAGTCCTACATTACCAGCTCGGCTACCCCCCCCCCCCCCACTCCCCCATACTGATGGTATAGTCGACCTGATCCGCCCGACTGAAAGATAAGCTTTAACTTTAATCTGCACGTTTCATTCCGGTGTGCGGACATATAATACAGACTAGCGCGTTTCGCGTCAAAGGTTTCAATCTCCCGGCGCAGGTCCGATGGAGATCTCGAATTTCTTGTCGTGATCGTCTGCATCTTTTTGTTTTCACCATGTTCTGCCTGGACACGAAATCAATCAACACTGCACGTGCAAAATGAACATGAAAATGTAACCGTGCGCCATACTTTCTGACGTCATCGTTCGCCAAAAGCCGAGAAAAACCGGATTTTGGTATGTGTGTAATTTCCGGTGTGTATATTTGGCTGTATCCATTTGTGATAGGGTATGGTGCGTGGTATGCACGCACGTGTTACCAGTTTTGTTAAGCCCCTGCCAATGAAGTGGGAAAGGGGGTTATTGTGTCGTGAATTGTGTACGTCTGTGCGTGCGTGCGTGCGTCCGTGTGTGTGTGTGTGTGTGTGTGTGTGTGTGGACAAAAAATCTCTAAAACGGGTGAATAAGTCAACACCATTTTTGGCGTGTGTGTGTGTGTGTGTGTGTGTGTGTGTGTGTGTGTGTGTGTGTCTCTCTCTCTCTTTATCGGACTCCAAAGAAACCTTGAAAAGGGGTAAAGGTCATAGGGCTTTGTTTTTAAAATGCAACATAAAACCACCGTATCGGCGATGGTATGGACTGACTTTACATCAGTCAACAATCCCCTTTCTATCGTCAGCCGAAACACTTCAGCTGAGAGAGCGTTAGACTGAAGACCTACAGGTCCGTGGTTTGATCACAACTTTCGACAATTTGTTTCCTCTCCCAGATCGCTATACTTTCATTTCAGTTTATCTTTATTTTTTTTTTGTGCTCGTGGTCACGTCATTTAATAAATTTAAGAACTTGCTTCCCATGATGGGCAGGGAATTTTCCACCGCCTCGGCGTGGCCTTTTTTTTTTTCTTGTTGTTATTGTTGTTGCCATCTTTGCCAGCTGAACTGTTATCTGGAAATAAGGTTTAAGCGCAATGGACTGGACAAGCGTTAGACCCTTTTACAGGACCACGGTCACATCCAGTGGCGCTTCTTCTCGTTCGTGGGTGGAATCCATAGAGGGTTCTGAAGATGGGGTATTTTTTTTTCTTATCAATGATGGTGCGGGTAATGGAATCATGCTGCTAAGGAGGTCCGTGTGATTTAGAACTACGTGACAGGACCGCATTTCGCGCTTCCTATCAAGAATATTTCCATTTCAAACACACGCAGACTGGGGTATCCCAAAGTTGTAAAAGTGTAGGACATTTTGTTTTATCCGACTAAAACGTTTGTCAGCTGGAAAACCCGTTGGAACAGTTACCGTAAACGATGTCCGAATCCACATTTGCTGGAGCTGCTAAGGAGGCAATCAGGCCAACCTCAGACGGTGTTCAAGTTTTCTGTGTAAACGAACGATGTTACTCCAAACACGAACTGTGTCCAGGGCTTGATTCACTCCCGTTTCGATAGTACTATACAACTCTGTACCAATGGGTTTCACTGCGCTTACCCTCTGTAATGACCCGAAACAACCGAGACCTGAGCCGAGACAACTCATCACTAAGAAGGTCAACGTGCTATTTCAGCCTGTTTCAGAGATTATTGCCTGCATGAGTTGTCCCCCGTGCATACACAGAGCCGCAGCATGCATGCATTTTTCGTGGCAACTTTGTGCTCTGCCACGAAAAATGCGTGCTTGTTGCGGCAAGGGAGTCAACTCATGCAGGCAATAATCTCTGAAACAGGTTGAAAATGTACTGTGCTGGTGAATGCGACAGAACTCACCACTTCTGTGCACACTGTGAAATAGCACGGTGACCACAAAGTTGTTCAGAACTGTCCACTTTCCTTGTCACCGAACGTGTTTGATTTTTCCTTCTTAGTGATCAGTTGTCTCGGCTCAGGTCTCGGTTAGTTTGTTTCGGGTCATTACAGAGGGAAAGCGTAGTGAAACCCGATGGTGCAGAGCTGAGTACTAGATTGCTGGATCCACCTCAGGCAAATACACTGGTTCTGGTTAAACAATGTAGTGCCAGAAAAGGTTAACTTCGGACTCGGTACGCGTGGTCATTTCAGGTTGCTTATTGCGTGCTTGACCTCAGGCGGGCAGTGCCAAAACCATTCCTTTGCAATTTATTGTTCTGTGGAGAGAGGATAAGATTACTCTGTGTCAGTATACAAGAACTTTACGGCTGTCATTGACACTGATGGCTGGCGGCCTACATGTTACAAGGGGGACGGATAAAAATGATGTTCACGCCTACATAGGTTTGTTATAGTGTATCTAGTGTCTTATAGTCCTTTTACCGTAGTACTGGAATCCCCTCCCCCCCTTTGGGAGAGCGCATAACCATACAACGAATTTCTTACCAAGTATTTCAATGCTCGGGTCGTGAGTTCGAGTCCCGGCTGGGGCCAAATGTTTGTGCTGGCCTTTTTCTCGTTGCAATCACCCTTATGAATGTGGTGGAAAAGGACGTAAAACAAACCACCCCACCCTCTTACCAAGTAAGTTTGGGGTTGTGCACCAGTAGTCTCACACACACAAAAAATCATAATTACCGAATTTAAGTCTGCATGGATTTAAATTTGGCTTAGTGGGAGTGTTGCATTTTTTTTGTATTATACTTGTGTTTGCTGCAGTAAGATCCATCAGTGAACCGTTAATCTTGCCTGATTTTCGTGGCCTACCGAAAACCGAAAAAGAGTAAAAAAAAACCAAAAAAAAAAACCCCAAAAAACAAACAAACCCAAACCAAAAAAACAAAACAAAACAAAACAACCAAACAAACAAACAAACAAAAACTAATCATATTCAGTTTTAAAAAAAAAAATCCTGTTGGGCCTCTGAAAACAGCTCACTTTTAGTGCTTAAAGACTTCTAATAAAGCGAATAGTTTCAGATATAATAAAAACTCTACTTTTTTGGGCAAAGTGTTTCCCGTTCCGCTGCGGCTCCCGTTTGGAAAGGGATGTTTTTAACGTACTTACTTACTTACTTAGGCCCTTGGCTCCACGTGGAGCATAGGCCATCGACAACCCTTCGCCATCGCACTCTGTTCTGGGCTAGTCTTGCCACTCCAGTCCAGTTGGTCCCCTGCTTACATAGCTCTGCCTCAGTGTCCCGCCTCCAGCTGTTGCGAGGCCGGCCTCTCTTCCTTTTCCCCTGCGGGTTCCATGTCAGGGCTTGGCGTGTGGTGCTGGATGCTGGCTTCCTGAGGGTGTGTCCAATCCAGCCCCACTTCCTCCGCAGAATCTGCTTGGCCACTGGTTCCTGCCCCGCTCGCTCCCACAGCTCTTCATTCCGGATCTTCTCTGGCCATCGGATGTTGAAGATGCGCCTCAGACAGGTGTTGAGAAATGTCTGGATCTTCTGCTGCATCGTCTTCGTTGTCCTCCATGTTTCGCATCCGTAGAGCAGAACTGACTTCACGTTGGAGTTGAAGATGCGAAGTTTGGTTCTTATGCTGACAACTTTGGATGCCCAGACGTTCTTCAGCATGACCATTGCTGCCCTTGCCTTGCCGATTCTGGCTGTGACGTCTCGGTCTGTGCCTCCCTGTCCATCAACCACACTCCCCAGGTAGACAAAAGACTCCACCTCCCTGATGGGCTCTCCACCGACTGTGACTGGTGTGTTGGCAGTGGTGTTGATCTTCATCAGCTCGGTTTTCTTCCTGTTGATCTTGAGCCCTGTTCCGGCTGATGTGGCTTCCAGGCACGTAGTCTTGTCCTGCATCTGGCTGTGGCTGTGAGACAGGAGCGCCAGGTCGTCCGCGAAGTCGAGGTCATCCAGCTGCGTCCAGAGTGTCCACTGTATCCCGTTTTTCCTGCCTGTTGTAGTGGTCTTCATGATCCAGTCGATGACCAGGAGGAAGAGAAACGGGGACAACAGGCATCCCTGGCGGACTCCGGTCTTCACCTCGAAGCTTTCTGACAACTGGCCGGCATGGGCAATCCTGCAGCTCATGTCTTGGTAGGTGCACTGGATCAGGGAGATGATCTTCCCGGGAACTCCATAGTGCCTTAGCAGCTTCCACAGCGCCTCTCTGTCTACACTGTCGAAGGCCTTCTCATAGTCTATGAAGTTGATGTAGAGGGGGGAGTTCCACTCCAGTGACTGCTCCACAATGATGCGTAGGCTGGCAATCTGGTCAGCGCAGGACCTGTTCCTGCGAAAGCCTGCCTGCTGGTCTCGGAGCATGGGGTCGACTGCCTCTCTCATCCTCTCCAGTAGAATTCTGTTGAGAACCTTGCCTGGCACTGACAGGAGCATGATCCCTCGGTAGTTGCTGCAGTCCCTGAGGTCCCCTTTCTTTGGCAGCTTGATGACGATCCCTTCTTTCCACTGGGCTGGCACCTCTTCCTTCTCCCAGATCTTGCTGAACAGGCTGTGCAGCATGTTGACGGCTGTCTCTGTGTCTGCTTTAATGGCTTCTGCTGGTATCTCGTCCGGCCCTGCAGCTTTCCCATTTCTCAGTGTCATGATGGCTTTCCTGATCTCCGCCTTAGAGGGCTTGTCGCAGTTGATGGGTAGTTCTGTCTCAGCTGGTGGGATGTCTGGTGGTGTTTCAGGGATGGGGCGATTTAACAGCTCCCTGAAGTGTTCTGCCCATCGCTTCAGCTGTTCCTCAGTTGTTGTCAGTGGGTGCCCGTTCTTGTCCTTCACTGGTTTGTCTGTCTGCTGAAATTTGCCCGCGAGCTTCTTGGTCACCTGGTACAGGTCTTTTAGATTCCCTTGTCGGGCTGCTTCCTCTGCTTGACTGGCCAGGTTGTCGATGTAGTCCCTCTTGTCCTTCCTGGTGCTCCTCTTCACTTCTCTGTCAGCTGCTGTGTATTCCTCTTGTGCCTTTGCCTTAGCTCTTCTTGTTCGGCTCGTGTTCAGTGCAGTTTTCTTCTCTTTCCTAACTTCCAGCTTCTGGATGGTATCAGCAGAGATCCATTCCTTATGTTGGGTCTTTCTCTTGCCAAGGACCTCTTCGCATGTGTCGTGCCAGAGTTTCTTGCTGTGTTCCCACTGTGTCTCGATGTCCATTTCACTGTCTTCTATCAGGTCTTGCAGTGGCTGGAACCTGTTGGAAAGGCTGATCCGGAATGCTGCTTGTGTGTCTGTGTTCCTGAGAAGTCCAACGTTGTACCTGGTCCGTGTGCTGTTGGCGTTGGTGTGCCTCTTAAGCCGAAGTCTCAATGTTGTTGCAAGAAGGTGGTGGTCTGATGATACATCGGCACCCCTCATCACGCGCACATCCTGCCACGATCTCCTGAACTTCCGGCTGATGCAGATGTGATCAATCTGGTTCTCCGTGACATGGTCCGGCGATCTCCATGTGGCCTTGTGGATGCGCTTGTGTGGGAAGATGCTGCCTCCTATCACTAGCTGGTTCAGGGCACAAAAGTCTGCAAAGCGCTCGCCATTTTCGTTCATCTGTCCCAGTCCGTGTGTTCCCATGGTGTCCTCATAGCCTGTGTTGTCTGATCCAATCTTGGCGTTGAAGTCTCCCATCAGTATGGTCATGTCCTTGGCTCCTCCTCTATCTATCACTGTCTGCAGTTGTTGGTAGAAGTCATCTTTTTTCTCCTCTTCCGCATCATTGGTGGGAGCGTAGCACTGGATGATGTTCAGCTTGATGTCTTTTTTCTTGGTGATGAATTTGGCTGTGATGATGCGGGAGTTGACAGGTTCCCAGCCGATGAGTGCCCGCTGTGCCTCCGGTGCCAGCATCAGGGCCACGCCCTCAGTGTGGGGGGCTCCATCCTCTGTGTGTCCAGAGTACAGCAATTGCTCTCCCGATGAAAATCTCAGCTGTCCTGTCTGTAGCCACCTTGTCTCACTCAGTCCCAGTACTCCTATCTTGTAGTTCTTCATCTCTCTTGCTACTTGTATGGTCCTACCTACTTCATACATTGTCCTGATGTTCCATGTGGCTACTCTCGTTGTTGTCCTGGGTGTTAGAAGGGGGGTCGGCCTTGCAGCTTCCTTTCGGCTTTCACTGCAATGCGTCATAGGTCTCCGGGATGGAGACCCTTCCTCGCCCAGGTGAATGTCTCGGTTTGTTGCTGTCGATGCTTCAGTAACATAGTGTTTTTTACAGGTAGGGCTGTTAACCCTACGCAAACCCGTTTAGCCTCTTGGAGAGGTGGTCCACATTCGTCTGACCTCTACCCTTCGACCTGTCCAGCTTGGGTGACCCTGCCAGGAGCATGTGCTCCTGCTGGCATAGTTCTCTGGGTCATTGAGGTACACAAGCCACTACCCCACGACAAGGGTTGGACCATGTAGGGATGTTTTTAACGTGTAACACTCATATTCACGCGTGTGTCTTAATACATTAGTCAAGATAGTTGAAGCTTTTGCATATGCCTTTTACCTTTGACTAATTTTTATGGCCCCTAAACGAAGAAAAATTTGTATGTAAAAATACACAGTAAAATTGTTTGAAATTAAACTTGAAAATAAAGGATGATTACTGTCATTCTCTGTCTGTGCCAGAAATTATCCCTCGAGATTTCATGCATTTCACACATACTTATTTTTAATGGCCCCTAAATGAAGAAAAATTTGTATGTAAAAAAAAAACCCACAATAAAGTTGTTTGAACTTGCAGTTGAAAATGAAGGATTTTTACTGTCATTGTCTGTCCGTCTGTTCTAGAAATTATCCCTCGAGATTTCATACACTTCATACATACATATGCCCCTAAATGAAGACAAATTTGTATGCAAAAATACACAGTAAATTTATTTGAACTTGAACTTGTAAATAAAGGATTATTACTGTCATTGTCTGTCTGTCTGTGCCAGAAATTATCCCTCGAGATTTCATACATCCAGGCCAAACTGTCACATAAGTTGCTTTTATAGTTTCCCTTAGGAGACACACCAGCGAAAAGTTAACTTATAATATTTCAGACACAAATTGGCATCTCTTTCTACCATGCTGAGACCACTCCTATGTCTGTGTGCTGAATGAGATCGTAATCCGTTTGTCGATTCCACGTAGGCTTCAACTACTGTTTTCAAGCAGAGATATAATGTAATTTATAACAGTGGCTGTTGTTAAAGTCGCTCTGGGGTGATACCGCGTGATAAATACCAGTTCCTGAACCAGTCAATGCGTCGATCTGCAAAGCTTCCATGATTTAAGCCGATGAAGAAATAAGTGTCTAGTACGTCACTAGTGCTGTGGTATTAGTGTCTAGTATGTCACTAGTACTAGTGGTATTAGTGAATATTAAGAGCACCCATACAAGTTTGTTTTGTTCAAAGTTCAACTTGGATTTGTTCAAAGTGTGTCTTTGGTACGAATTAGCCATAGTAATGGAAATATTAGAAGTTAAAACAAGAAAAAAACACGACAAAACTATACAACAACAACAACGAAACATCCACTCACACACACACTAAAAAAACAAAAAAACAAACAAACAACAACCCAAAACCAAACCCAAGCATGACACAACAACAACAACCAACCAACCAACCAACCAACCAACCAACCAAACAGGACATTGTTGTGAAGTTGCCCAAATTTTCGGCTATTGACCAGGGGCTTTACCCTACTCGTCTGCATCTTCCATGTATAACATGTTTCATACACGAGCTGTGATACATAATGGGAATGTTTATTACAAACACGATCATTTGGAGAACCCCCCAGAAACAACAACAGCAACCCAACACTTTCCAAACAAACAAACAAACAAACAAACAAACAAGACCCCCCCAAAAAAAAACAAAAAACAAAACAAATACACACACACACACACACACACACACACACACACACACACACACCAAAACAAAACAAGACAAAACAGAAGAAACAAACAACAAACAAACAAACCAACCAACAAACAAATAAAACCCCCAACAAACAACAACAATCCACCAAACCGGAACCCACATCTTTTGCGCTTCTAAAAGTTTAATATAATTCCTCCCGAAATGCGACTCGCTTCTCTTATATTGTCCTCAATTTTTGCCGTACACCAAAGGTTTTCAGCACAGATCACAGCACAGAACACACATCACTTTGCCAAACCACCATGCTGGTCCTTCACACCAGCACACATGTTCAAAAACAACGAAGCGTCGAATCAACACAACACATATCCCTGAAGCTTCTACTTGAGCCGTTACTTTCTTCTTCTTCTTCTTCTTTTTAAAAAAAAATCTAATCACTCCCTCAGAAAAGTAACATTTTTTTGTTTTGTTTTGTTTTTTTTGTTGCAACCACTGTTCGTGACGAGTTACACTTCCTTGGCGAGATGCACGCGCTGATCACAAAGCTTTGTCA
Organism: Batillaria attramentaria; assembly: GCA_018292915.2. Taxonomy (NCBI): domain Eukaryota; kingdom Metazoa; phylum Mollusca; class Gastropoda; family Batillariidae; genus Batillaria; species Batillaria attramentaria. The sequence continues at coordinate 103,138 of JACVVK020000604.1, forward strand.
TCATACAGATACCATCGGAATCTTGCAGGCTCTCCCGTTTGCTTTCGTCTTGCGAAATCTTTGGCGCGTTCGACAGTCGGCCAAGAGACACAGGGCTTGCAAAGTATGTTTGTATGTGAGGCTATGGCTATGGTGACGCGTTGGTATTTCCTGGTTTTTACAGCCCCCCCATGGGTTAACGTTATTTAAACTGATTACATGTCAGTGGCAGTACAGGACAGTATAATTTAAAGACAAGCAGACAAACATACGTCAGAAAAACAGTGTTGCGCTGGTGAGTGTTCTCAATTTTTTTCCTCTTTCTGCGTCGCCTTTAATAAGTCTGCCGCGTTTGCAGTTTTTACTATTTTAGCCATATATATATATTTCACCTTTTTACGGTAGTCGAATGCATGTTTGTGGGTATTGAATACTCTCTCTATGTCAACCCAAATCCCCCCCCCCCCGCACACACACACACCTCCGTCTGTGTCTTTTCTCTTTCGATTAGTACAAAAAAAGCATGTATCGAACGAAAAATATACAAAAAAACAAAAAAACAAAAACCCAACAACAACCAACCTACGTCATCTGCGCGAGGCAGGGGTCTGAAGGGGGGTCATTACGTTCAGATAATCCAGACGAATGGGTTTCTTTTCTTGCCCCCTGAAAGACCCTCCTGGTTTGATGACAAGATCATTTGGCTTCCCGTTTTGCGTCACATTGCGCTATGGAGACGCTGATTAGAAGGCTAAGCGCGGAACATTAGTGCATTCGGTCATTGTCCCAACCACTACGGCACGGGGATTAATCAATATGGCGGGGGGTGGGGGGTGTTCCTGGTGCTGCTTCGATTCAAAAGTTTTGAACGCTCTCAGGTCAAGCTAAAAGTTTGAGGGTGGGTGTCTGAGGGTTTAACGTCCTTTTTCACCACATATGTCATATCAAAGACGGGGCAACAAGAAATAAGGCCAGCAGAAATATTTGACCCCAGCCGGGATTCGATTCCGGGCCTGGTTAACGCCCGGATATTTGATACAGGATGCGCGAAATGCGGCCCTGTCACGCAGTCCCAAAGCACAAAGACCCCCCACGCAGCATCATAGCATCATCCTCATTTCCATCATCATGCACAAATAAAACATGCCTCAGCGACCGAGTCCTCCATGGATTATACCAATGACCTGGGAGGAACACAACTGGAGCTGGCAAAGAGTTAGGGCAGAAAAAAAAATTCGTTCACGGTTGAGGAACCACCACTTTCGTGTACAGCGACAAATCGAAATCTGGTAAATATTAGCACCGACATCCAGTAGCGCCACCCATCCTCCCCCTCCCCCCTTTCCCACTCCCCCCCCATCTCCGCCGCACCCCCGCCTCCACCGCCATTTCTAAGTGGACACTCCTTGGACAAGTTTGTCGGTGTGAAAGAAAAAGGGAGCGTTGATCAGATAGAAACTGACTTTTACTCTCACGCTATGATTAATAGTTAAAATGCGTGTGCAAACTTATATTTAAGACGCACGTATTCACTCTGAGAGTACTCGTGGTCACGTTTTGAAATCCAAGTAGCACTACCAAACTCTACCACGCCATCTCGATTACACCTCCGTGTATCGGGAGAGCGCTGACTCGGTCCTCTCTTTTGGCAGTATGAAAAGAAGCGGAAGTTGTAAAGGAATTTTCATTACGGTGCGTTTTGATGACAAGAACAGACCTCATGTGACAAAGACAGTAAAGGGAGTAAGGGTGATTGATGGCACGGCAGTTTAAAGCATCTATGTTCATAACGCCACTGAGATGGTAAACTCCCACTTTCGAAGCTGTAAGGCTGGTTACCAGACATAAGAATGTTTCAATTGGCCAATGCGGCCGTTTTCGCGGCTTCTTCTTCTTCTTTTTTTTTAAACAAAGTAAAACTGAAATTCTGACAATCCTAATAAATGCCATAGACAGTGCATTTTGTTTTACTCTGGACATTTTACAACACATTTACACTAGTAACTTCCTTTGCATAACAGTCACTCTTGTACCATTTTTTGCGATGTGATAGTGTATGTTACTGAAGACATTGTACCTTAATTGTCACAATAACTAGTATGCACGTGACCACGAGCAAACCAACACGCACATTCTTAAAATCTCATGTGAACTGTGACTGTACTAACCATCACACTGTCACCAGTTTTGAAAAACAATGGTGGACGTTGCTTCAACAGTTGCTTCTTATGCACTGGTCACTGGGTACATCGCGTACCAAACTGTTGCGTTTTCGCGGCTTCTGATATTAGAGAAATACAACTTTCTTTGAGCCTATGGTCTATTTTTTTTTAAACAGACTGGGACTCGAAAAAGCTGATAAAAATAGCAACCAATCAGCACCGTCTAGCTGGTCCTCAGTCTGCAACCAAATGTGACCCGTTCTCACAAAAGGGATCATAAGTTGAAAATTATCAACTTTGAGATATGTAAATCACTGCAGTCTACTGGTTATACAGTTTAATTTAATATAAGAATGAAGGCTGTAGTACTAAAATTGACAGAGATATCAGCAGTTGAAGTTGGCTACCCACCAGGCGGCCATGCTGACCCCCAAGACTCTTTTCGCCTGTAGCGGCATCCAGCCTAGCGCGACTTACGGCCCCTTTCGCGAGAACGGGTCACAAATAACGTCGTCTGCTCACTATGCGGTACACTTCTAGAACAACTTCCCACGCCGGTCAGGGTCACTACAATGATCTCAGGTGCTATACTGTGACCCTACTTACTTATTTTGATGCACAGAGTCAACGCATTTGATGAGAAGTTTGGCACACGCTGTTGTACGCCTATCGTATGTATTGAGACTTTCAGTTGGCGATGATGTAAAAGCCTCTGTGAACGTTTGCCCGGCACACAACAACGTTGTGCAAAACGTTTCATCAAATGCGCTTTTAACCTCCTTTGCTTCAAAACAGTAGTTTATATCAAGATAATATCATAACACGACTGACCAGCGTGAAGCCTCGCATCACGGTAACAACTATAATATCGCCCCGAAGCCAGTATAAAGCGGAGCAACTGGATGGACAGGTCTATTTATAGAAATTCGCACAAAATCCTCGCGCGTTCAAAGAAAACCGTAAAGCTCAAATACTAGATACCGCAAAGTGAACAAAAAAGGCTTCCATACTTACCTGGAGCATCATCTCTCTTGTCAAACAATCTTCCAGGTTTGTAAGTGCCAAGCATCCCCCCACCCCTCCATTCAATGTGAATATGGTTATTTCAATGGGGGAGATGAAAGAGTAAGCAAAGTTTATAATCATTCCAGGATCAGACAAGAGAACACATGCTGTAGCGGTGTCATCTGCTTCAAAAGTGTGTGGATGAGAGCAACTCATCAAGCTCTTTGTGAGTGGGGAAACCGATGACATTAATTTTGTCTTGCAGTTCAGGCCTGATAGCGTGGTGGTGGACAAGAAGGCTGGGTGTGTGTGGGGGGGTTTAACGTCCTTTTCCACCACATAGGGTGATATCAAAGACGGGGCAACGATGAAAAAGCCAGCACAAATATTTGGCCCCAGCCGGGATCAAACTCATGACCCGACCATTAGAAGTCCAACGCTCTACCATTCGACCACCCCGGCTCCCCGTGGTGGACAAGAAGAGAAAGAGTTGATGCAGGCATGTTTATGACCATAGAATTTCACAGAGGCCATGTGAGGTTTGGGAGGGGGGGGGGGAGGTATAACGTACCTAGAACCCGTGTAACGTATAGAACTGACTTACCTCGCAGCACGGAACAAAATAGCGGTGGAAGTGAGTTCTTACGGAGCCGGTATAAAAAGCCAGATGCACTCCCCGGCTTGTTTGATTCCGGGGCCTTTCCAGCGTCAGGCTGCATTGACCCGGGGCACTTCCAGACTAAACTGCATTGACTGGGGCACTCATATTATTATTATTATTATTATTATTGTTGTTGTTGTTGTTGTTATTCCCGGCTGGGGCCACATATTTGTGCTGGTCTTTTTCTCGTTGCCCCGTCTTTGATTTCATCCATACTTGGTGGAAAATGACGTTAAACTCCCAAACACCCACCCACCCTGTTGTTGTTGTTGATTATAATGTAAGCACATAAACACCCCCCCCCCCAAAAAAAAACAAAAACAAAAACAAAACCCAAAACAAAACAAAACAAAACAACAACAACAACAACAACAAACAAACAAAGAAACAAAAAACAACAAAACAAAACAACAACAACAACAAAAACAAAAAACCCAACAACAACACACACCCCCAAAAACAAACAAACAAACACAACAACAACAACAAACAAACAAACAAAACACACACACACACACAAACACACACACTCACCACCGAAAAACTGAACACACACAACACACACACACACCACACACACACACACATATACACATACACAAACATCAACAACAAACAACAACAACAAAAACAGACAAACAAACAAACAAAAACTCCCCCCAAAACCACAAAACTAACAAACAAACAAAAAACACAACAAACACAATCAGACGAAACAAAACAAATCAAAACAAACAAACAACAAAAACAAAAACCAAACCAAGCAAATTTAAAATCCCAACAGTACACTATCAGAAATATCTTCAACAACCACCCCACTGGAACAACAAAGAGATCACACAGACGCAAACAACAAAACAAGACATCTATTAAACAAAACAAATTAACAACAACAACAACAACAACAACAACAACACGCTTGAACCGCTTATTGTGGCTTGCCAAACCCTCCCACGCCACTGTCGGTAGGTATATACTACCACACACAACTCTTGATCATACCTCACCCTCATTTTTCTCCCTTTATCGGTGCAAGCGATGAGAGCCTATTGGCCTTATCGACGCTACAACCGCCTTTCAAGCACATAGAGTAGGTATATTCGCAATGCTTCAGATACTGTTAACGTGACTATCTTTGAAGGATCTTCATGGACGGCTGTGAGCCTCTTCTGACGAAGCGCCCCTCATCGCTAGACCATCACATCTCAGCGGGAACCAGCTCTTCCATTTTGTCGCGGGTTTTCTTGATGCACGTGAGATCCGCCCAAAGAGTGCGTGGGTGGGTGTTCGAGGGTTTAACGTCCTTTCCCACCACATGTTGGTGGTATCAAAGACGGGATGACGAGAGGAAAACGCCTGCACAAAATTAATATTTGGCCCCAGCCGGGAATCGAACGCAACGACTCGAACATTGAGAGTCTAACGCTCGATCTACCGCTCGGCTATATCCAAGCTCCCCCGTTGAGCGAAGGGCCCGAATGTAAAAGTCGGGGTTAGGGAGTCTAGCCCCGGGTTAGAGTCGAACCTCGAACTAAACTAGCTCTAGGATCTCGAGTCCGACGACCCCCCTCCCCCCCCCCCCCCCCACCGTCCATCCGCCCCTCCATCACGCATCCACGATCGACATGGCCAAAATTAGACTGCAAAAAGAAACTGCGCTCCCAGTTTTTACAGTGTCTGTTCTAATCAGGGCGCTGTCTGCAGAACGCAGGTCTTTGCATGATGTTCGCTCAGCTTTCTCTCCATATTATTTGGCTGGGAAAAAACAAGAGAGAAAAAGAAGGAAAAAAAAAAAAACCCAAAAAAAAGACAGGGATAGGCATGTTCTCTGTACATGCACGCAATGAGTGTTCCCTTCCTGTCTACAACTTCTGAAGCTTGCGATAGTGATACTTTGTACGGTACGCAACCTCTAACCCTTCACTCTGCCAAAAAAACAAACAAACCAACCCCCCCCCCCAAAAAAAAAAAAAACAAAAAAAAACCCAAAACCAAAAAAACAAACAAAAACAACAACAACCCAAAACAACCCAAAAAACCAACAAAAAACCCAAAACAACCTTTTGCGTGATGGTGTCCAGCCGGTTTGTTTCTTTTTTGTTTGTTTGTTTGTTTGGTTTTTTTTTTCCTTATGATACGGAGGACAGGCGCCGGGGGAACTGGATGAAAAATGTAGATGTCAACTGCTCTGGTGATTCAAAGTACTCTCCCCCCATTTTTTTTTTTTTTTTTTTTTTTTTAGCATTCCGGCGGTAGGTTTTAATGCGATAATGCACGGGCAGTGTCGAGACTTGTATCTGCAAAAAAAAAAAAACCCAACAAAAAACAAAAAAAAACCAACCTACAGATGTATGTCTGGGGAAATAGCAGTACCGCTTAAAAGGCACGGGTGAGTGTAATCAAGGTTGCGGCTTTCTGGCTGGTCACGCTGACGCCCCAAAAACAATGTTAAGCTAAGGGGTATAGTGGTTTCTGCAGACGAAAATTTTGTTAGACTCTCATTTCAAGGGTTATTTTTTTGTAACGCACTTATGCTGGATTAATTCTGCTGTGCTGTTTGATCAGATTTGTGTGTGTGTGTGTGTGTGTGTGTGTGTGTGTGTGTGTGTGTGTGTGTGTGTGTGTGTGTGTGTGTGTGTGTGTGTGTGTGTGTGTGTGTGTGTGTGTGTGTGCATGATGCAGCCCGAATTTCGCGAACGGTAGAATAAAGAACAGAAAAATTATAATAAAAAAGACTCCCACAGCCTAGCATAAAACCTCTTTAAAAGAACACAAGATAAAATATTCAAGCTCACGAGTCAATCCTAGCTTCTCGCGATTACAAAAGCAGGATGCCATCAAGACAGGTGTAAAATTATAGCCTTCTGTGAACCGTCGTTGCCGAGATATGAACCACTATGCACATCTGGAGAGGGATCTGAAGGCAGGGGTAACAGAAGTTCTTAAAGGCACTATTACTACCACAACTATTTTTGTTTATAAAGGGGGGGGGGACTTTTTTTTTAACCACGAAAAGTTCATTTCTGTTTTAGGTATACAATTTTTGTTAGTAGGCATGTTTAGTAGGACTTCATAAGGAGGACTTCGCTGAGCAGCGTAACCCATTTACATGTAAATTAGGCGCGTTAGGGGTACCAGTAGCTAGTTGCAGCGCGTTAGGCGCTCGCGGCCTCTGCCGTGTGTGCATGATTTACATGTAAATGGGTTACATTGTTCAGCGAAGTCCTCCTTACGAAGTCCTACTAAACATGCCTAGTGTGTGTATATTAAAGCTTAAGGGACAGACATGTAAGAGAAATGGACATTTTTGTTGTTGTTGCTGTAATTGAAGTTGCCTTGTGTCTGTTAGCGTGTGTACATTCTCTTTGGGTATATTTGTCCGTGTGAGTGTATGCGTGCTTGTGTATACGCGTGTTTGTACATGCTACAATCATTAATGATAAATTCGCGGAATAAGATAAACACCGTTTTGAATCACAGTTTTCTCACGCTGACTTCCTTTTCAAACATAATTTTCGAGTCCATTCTATTTCCATATCTATAAAGGGAGACTTCTCTTTTGGAACAGTTGCGCTTGTGACTGCGCCTGTTCGCTCGAAATAGTCATAGAAATTAGTAAAGCTCTGAATGCAACACACTGACGTTTGATGGCCGTGCGAAAGAGGGAAAACTAAGTTGTCCGTAAAAAGACGTCCGCCATGTTTCCCTCGTCGGCTGCTCGAGCTCAATGAGCTGCAAGACCGAGTGTTGTAACAACACTGTCGCAGGCTTCTGCACTTTGGTTTCAATCAGCGGAACGCAAGCCTGTCTATGCATGTATTTAATAATAATAATAATAATAATAATAATAATAATAATAATAATGAGTATTGTATAGGCGCTTTACCCAATTTCATGAATCGGCCGAAAGCGCCGCAAACTGAACCCAACACGCACGCTTACGTGAATCATACGCATTCTCTCTCACACAGGACATAAACACATTACAATCACGTGGTGCGAAGGGTCAGTTCAGCTATTTAAATTTCTGAATTTTGAATTGCATTTATTTTTCAAATTTGGTGGGCTGAACATTTCCAAAGCAGAGGGGGAGGAAGCCGGAGTACCCGGAGAGAACCCCCGACGATCGGTCGCAATGAACGGTGCCACATACGAGAAAGAAAAATTCTTTGCCCCGTGTGGGACTCGAACCTCTGACCTCTCGCATTGGTGCCAAGTCTCTTAACCACTAGACCACTAAACCACCGACCGTCCCAAGTCACATCCAAGCAAACAAACTTTTTGGTGGCTTCATCTTTTGCGTGGTGGCTAAGCACAGGAAACCGTCAGGCTAATGTAAGAAAAATGGCAGCGTACCTCAGCTGTACGATGATGTTTTCTAGCTGAGCTTGATTGAAGTTAGAATGGGATCCCCTGTGACGCACGGCGAACCTCACCTTGCAGCGCTAGCGTTGGACATTTTCCACTGAGACACGCACGCACTTGTAGGGGTAAAGTGTATATTTTCATGGAGTGTTATTCAGAGTCAATTGTGTCCTATCATTATATAAATATTTGTCGAGCCACCATAGAGATATAAATGTGTTGATTTTTTTCGTAAGCTTGGATACATGACACTGGATTACAGGAGAGGGACATCATGACTAGACACCACCTAGTCATGGTGACCCTCTCGTGGAGTCCCCGAACACTCATAGGCACAGGTAGCCATAACTATAGACACCACCAAAACAGCTCAGAGCGATCTGTGCGCGTAAAAATCTTAAAATCAGGGTCTTTCAGCGACACATTTCGTTTCCAAAGGTCTGTTCGATAATCTCTAGGGAGCTCAGTGACGCAATTGTTACAGTGCTTGTTGGAAACACTTCTACTTGAGAGTTGCCTGTCAATGGGCGGATCGCTTTTGTGGTCCGGTGCCTTGCGGCTCAAACGCTTCGACGACGAGAACTTCTGGCCAAAGCAGTTCTTTGGAAACATGAGTATAAAGATATTGTTTTATATTGTAGAACACACAAGTACAGTTGTTTTGTGGTTGATAAACGGCCACATTCTTTCTAATCGACAACCGGAAATCCAAAAGCGTGTTTCAAATGCGGCCGTTGGAGAAACGTGGTGTTATAGTGTGGAAAAAACGCCAATCAAGGGTGCTATGATTCTGAAGCGGAAGGGCACCTGGGAAGACCAGCCAACAAACAAAAAACAACAACAACAAAAAAACAAACAAAAAAAACAACAACAACCAAAAAACAACAAAACCCAACAAACAAACAACAACAACGAAAACCAACCAACCACCACCACCACCACCACCACCACCAACAACAACAAAAACCCCAAACAAACAACAACAAAACACCAGCCAACAACAACAACAACAAACAAACAACAACAACAAAAACAACCAACAAACAACAACATCAAAAACCAACCAACAAACAAAAACAACAACCCCAAAACAAAAACAAAACCAAAAACTCCCGTCCATTTCGTTTGACCCCCGTGGGTCTAGTGTCAAAGTAGTTTAGGTGGATGAGCGTCTGACCCTCGAAAAAAAAGCTGCGGGTGTGAATCCCTACACAGTTAAATTCTGTACAAACTCTCTTCCAGCACTCTTCTTTCCATTTTACCGTCATGGTGGACAACTATTGTCAGCCGAAAAGATCATTTAATACTTCAAATCGATCATTACCAATCCGGTCATATTTTTTTTAAATCAATAAACAGACTTTAGAATCAGTAAACAGGTTGTATTGTTGGTGATAGTGCGTTGCATTTTTGTTTCTGTGTCTGAGTGGGTAGCCGGGATCGCCGAATAGTAGAGCGTTGGACTTTCAATGCTCGGGTCGTGAGTTCGAATCCCGGCTGTGGCCAAATATTTGTGCTGGTGTTTTTTCTCGTTGCCCCGTCTTTGATATCACCCATACATATTGGAAAAGGACGTAAGTACCAATCCGCCCCGCATCTGATCTTACATTACACATTTTGTTGCTCTCTCCACTCGTGCGCACAAAAAACTCCCAGGGCAAATTACAAGTCCAAGTTTAATGAACGCTCTTCATCCTCTGATAATTACAAAGCAATTTTGTGAGTGTGCACATTTTTAGGTTCATTCATCCAGTATAACTCAGTATTCGGGCAAGAACACCAGTCGGATCATACATTGATCAGACTCGTATATAACACTCACAATTAGAGGAAATTTTGTATATAACTTTGGAAACATCTACAATTTCATCCAATCAAAAACTACATAGCAAAGCGCTCTTAGCATATATGTATCCATATTGACGCGAACGCCTGAGCAAACTGTTGGCGGGCGAACAGTACAGGCCCGCGGTAATACTCCAACTAGGGGGTTTGAAGGATCGGCTGTAGCAGAGGGCTGTTCTGGCTCGCGTGCGCCACCCGACGGCCGCTGACTGGTTACTTGAAGGTTGTATTGGCAGGGAAAATTGGCCACAGATCTTTGAGGCTGCCGACAGACCGGACGTGGCCAAGTCTTGGAGAGTTCCACGTGAAAGCGGGGTGTCTACGGTAAACGTTCTTCAGTGCAACGCTTGGATCACTTTTATACAGGATTCAGAGTTCAATATCACTTGGTTGGAAATTGAAAGACAGAGACTTTTTTTTCAGACGCTTTGGCGTTTCAGGCTTGAAGTGTGAAAAAAAAAACAAAAAAACTGCTCACCACGAGTTTTTGAAACTCCTTCTTTATGAAAATTCAACCGACTACCAGACAGAATCTTTCTTGAGAATCTTCTCTGTTCTGCGGACTATTACAATATATGCTACTTGAAGATTTCATGTGACATTTTCATATTGATTTGTCTCTATGCTGGTTTTATTTGTGGACCTGACATTTGTTAGTTAATTTGTCAAACGTGACTGTCTTGCGAAAGAGTGTTTCCTCAGACATACACTTTGTGCGAGATCGGCTGTTCACTACCCAACATTTATCGTTTTCTCGAAGCAAGATTCGGCCGGCGAGTTTACGTGTCAGTGTCTCTACGCACTGGAAGAGGTCTGTTCAATTTGGATCTAGTCACAGGAAATAGAACATTTTTTTTTTTTTTTTGTGCTGGTCGTCAGTCGCATCTTTGACGTCAAATGTAATTTGTTTTTCCCCCGAAGACATTTGTGGAAATGAGCACAAAGATCATCACAAGATTCAAGGACATGTCTTGCCGCTAGGAGCGAGTGTAATTACTGAAGCAGACTGCTGCGTAATTATAAATCTGTACTCTCCGGGCACGTTTTGACAGTTTGTGTCAACGTTATACATCGTTTGACGTGGTCATCGAGCCGAGCTTTGTGTGAACTTCAAGCGCCATGTATCATCGTAATAACAACTGTTATGCACTGACAGATGTTCGCAGCGCATTCTAATGAAAATTTGAATCAGCATAACGACACATTTGAGGGGGAAAAATTGCGTGTGCGTGCACTTGTGTGTGTGTGAAATGTCAGCAACTACAGCAACACCTAGCCTCAGTCGATATTTGTGAATTGCGGGGGTTTTATTGCGCTGCGGGAAGAGCTAAGTGGGGGGGAGTTGAGCTTATCTCGATCTTGACATTGAAACGTGTCCCCGAGTGTCTAGTATTTCACTTTTTATGTTGTGTTTCCCTGCTATATCTGAAACGCTCTGAGAGGATTGCTTCAGCGAGAGAGGAAATTCACCATCCCACGTGTTGAATCTTTCGACTCCCACCAGTTGAGCTGAATGCTGTTCTTGTAAAACAATTTTGAAATGACATTGTGATGTCGGATGTGAGATTGTGAGATAGTTCTGGAGGATAACATCCCCAAGGATTGTTTGCTTGATTCATTTCAGGCGAGAATAAGACACGCCTTCGTTTCTAAAACAAGAAAGAAAGCTGATCTGGACAGTCGAGACAGAGTCCAGTTCTGTCGGAATTCATGTTTCCAGCGCGTCTTGCTTCATTTCACTGAAAAGGTTTTATCCACGTTCCTCGCTGTTTGTGTCTCTGATTATATTATATCCAGCTACACTTCTCTGACTTTGGCGTCTTCTGCTGAGGTTATCTGATTACCGGAGAATTTGCAAAAAAAAGAAAAGAAAAAAGAGTCGTTCAGATTAAGTGTTCTGTTATCAGAACGTGAATCGCGACTGAAAACTACATACGTTACCTGAGCGTAACTGCAGCTGGTTTGCTACAAACTGAAACTGGTTTGGTACGATCTGCAACCGGTGTGACCCAAAACTGCAGCTGGTTTGATACAAACTGTAACTGGTTTCATACGCGTCCTACGTCGGTCAAGGCATTTCCCGAAGTAAGGCAACGTTCAACGTGACTTTTGGTGATACGAACCCTGTCAGTGCAACCTGCAGCGAAGGACCAATTTTCTGCAGCTGAAATTTGTTCTCTCCACTTTATCGACGCAGACAACAAAAACAGCATAGCGTAGCCAACTTCTTAGCGTAGATCACCAGAGTTACTGCTCTTACGTCCTAGGATTTCAAAACTGCTGTGGGACACACACACACACCAAGCTTTATTCGCGGCACCTGCAACTTTGCTGGAAGTCAGCTGGTGGCTGTTAAACTTCATTAGGACGGAGGGCAGTCAGTGGTTTGGGCGTTTTTTGTTGCACAGGACAGTCGCTTCGCATGCTGTGAAATCGAAGTGTTTGGTTGCGGTTTCGTCAGACAAGATCGTGCTGTGGTGTTTAGACGACGACAGTCAAGTGGAGGCCAGTGTTTTGTAGGTAAGATGCCAGATTTGTTGTCTAATTGTGCTTTCTTGGCCTTTTGTAACGAAAGCGAATCGGAAAAAAAAATCTATAGTCATCTAAATTCTGTATTTCTCAACCTCTGTCTGTCTTCCGTCTAACAGCTGTCCGTCTTTGTCTGTCTCTCCGTGTGTGTGTGTGTGTGTGTGTGTGTGTGTGTGTGTGTGTGTGTGTGTGTGTGTGTGTGTGTGTGTGTGTGTGTGTGTGTGTGTGTGTGTGTATAAGATAGGATTTTCAACATGATTGAAGCCAGTCTACCCTGAAGACCCATTTTCCTCATGAACAAAAGAAAACAAAGAAACAAGCAAACAAACACAGGGCAAACAGCCTAAAAGTTTCTGATTTCTAATTTGAGCAACAATAATTGGATTTAAACAAGATAAAGTTGGTCAAATCTACCTGTTTACTTACTTATTCAGGCCTACGTAACTACCCAATTAACGTACTTCCTCCAATTATATTTTCAATGACGCACATAGCGAATCCGATACCAGTATAGCTTAGACAAAATAATCGGATTAATTATTTTCAAACTCTTGATTAATTTTTCTCCTATTTTTACTCACCTCCCTGCCCCCCCCCCCCTCCCTCCCGCCCTCCCTCTACAACCACCCTCTCTGTTCAGTTCGCCCTATTGTCACGCAAAGGTTTGGAAATTAGAATGATTACGTATATGATGACGATGTGCTTGTTCGTGCGTCAAACTGTTTGACATCATGAACTGTTATAGATTGTCAAATCACGTAACTCACCGAAATCGGGGAAAAAATGAAAGAAACAAAAATGAAAAAACAAAAACAAAACAAAACAAAACAACAACAACAACAACAACAACAACAACAACAAAATGAAAGAAAAAAAAATGAAAGGAAGAAACAACTATGTTGGAGAAGATTGTTGCTTTTATATGAAAACGTGCCCCGGTGCTAAATTTCGGTTGCTTCCACATGGAAAAGCGCGTCTTTGCGGCGTAGCGCTAACGATATAACTCTTGTAAATGCAGAACATTTTGGGGAAGGAGGGATGGTGGTGATGGAGGGCCGGATGATTCACAGCAACATCACCGCCTCTATCGACGAAAACTAAACAACAACAACAACAACAACAAGCAAAACAATAAAACAAATGAACCCTCACCACTATTACCACCCCAATCCTCAAAGCACCACCACCACAACACCATAAACAACAACAAACTCCAAAAACAAAAGACGTAAGGCAAAAACAAACAAACAAACAAACAAACGAACGAACGAATACCACCCCCCCAAAAAAAATAAAAATAAAAAAAAATAAAAAAATAAAATAACATAAAAATAAAAATAAAAAAATAATAAAAAATAATTAAATAATTTTTTAAAAAGACAACAAACCAAAAACCAAGAACAAAAACCAATAACAACAAACAAACAAACAAACATCAGGAATCAAACAAACAAACAAACAATCAAAAAACAAACAAACAAACAAACAACATCAGGAATCAAACAAACAAACAAACATACCAAAAAACAAAAACACAAAACCGAAACAGAAAACAATAACATACAAACAAACGAAACAAATAAACAAGCAAAAACCGCAAACAACAAACAAACAAACAAACAAACAAACAAACGACAACAAACAAAGCGAATGAAACAAACAAAACAAAAAAACAATAAATAAAACGACCTCCCCCCAAAAAAACTCAAACAACGAAACAACAACAACAACAGCAAACAACGATAAAACTGCGCCAAGTCAGGTTCAGACACTGTAACAAAGTATATTTTTTTGTAATAACCGCGGCGGCGGAAAGGGGGGGGGGGGAGGTACAATGTCAACCTTCTTCGTGCATAGCCACAGTAGGTTGGAGTGGAGTACTCAAGTAGCCAGGTAGAGCGCCACAAGTGTTGTCTTGACAAGAGATCAGATCGAATGATACAATTGCCCAGGGTCGCCTAAAAAAAATTAATCAGACTTGTACTCAGATTTCTCGCGGACAGCGACCTCACGTGTTACTTTCCGTGAGGCGGCAAGGTAAAGTTGAAGTGTTTCGCTAGTTGCATTTTTTTTTCTCTGTCACGTTCGTCCGCTTTTAAACGCTCATATTGCGATATCACCAGACGTCACAGAGGCCAAGTTAACACGCTCTCGAGTGTTAACTTGGCCTCTGTGACGTCTGGTGATCTCGCAATATGAGCGTTTACAAGCGGACGAACGTGACAGAGGAAAAAAAAAAAAATGCGACTAGCGACCAGCTGTGTTTGTGGTTGCGACTGTACGTTCGAAATAGTTGTATCTATCTGGGGCGGTCGGTGGTCAAGTGGTTAAGACTTACTAGTCACCAATGCGAGAGATCAGGTTCGAGTCCCACTCGGGTCGAAGAATTTTTCTTTCTTTTACTTATGTGGCACCGTTCATTCGGGCGGACCGTCTGGGGGTTCTCTCCGGGTACTCCGGCTTCCTCTCCCTCTGCTTCGGAAATGTTCAGCCCACAAAATTAAAATAAAAAATAAATGCAATTCTGAAATTCCGAAACTTGAATTGCTGAGCTGGCCCTTCGCACCACGTGATTGTAATGTGTTCATGTCCAGTGTGCGAGAGACTGCGTGTGATTCGCGTGAGCGTGCATGTTGGGTTTAGCTCGCGGCGCTTTGAGCCATATATCTGGGAGAAAGCGAAAATACTTTTGCGCTTATTATTATTATTATTATTATTATTATTAATATAATTATTATTTATCAATTAGTAGAGCTCTGAGTGCGGTACCCTGCCGTCTGCAGGCTTTGCGAGCGAAACCTTGGTGATGAAGTTTTGCACTCCGGGCACGTTTGACTAGAATAGTATCATGGTTGTGTCCGGACCAAGAGAAGCGTGGTTTTGCACCTCGGCGCCTTAACAGGGGGCTAAACAAGACAGACGACCTTTTTTTTCCGTTTCTGTGCCTCTTTAACAGTTTTCACGACGATTGTTCTAGGCTGAAGTCGGGAAGCGTTTGATTAGTCTGTCTGGGGAGGGGGGGGGGGTGTGTATGGGGGAGGAGGGCTAAGGCGAGGGGGGGGGGGGGGGGGGCGGGCGGAGGGGGGAGAGGGGGCGGGAGGGGGGGGGGTGGAGGAGGTGGCGGGCGTGGTGTCGGGATAGTAAGTATCGTAGTTTTGTTTTTGCAGTGTGTGTGTGTGTGTGTGTGTGTGTGTGTGTGTGTGTGTGTGTGTGTGTGTGTGTGTGTGTGTGTGTGTGTGTGTGTGTGTTTTGGAAACCACTTATGCCTCCTGCATGCATGAAACGCTTCCATCTGTGGATGGAAATCTGGGTTTTATTAAAACCTTTTTTTTTTCTTTGTGTGTGTGTGTGTGTGTGTGTGTGTGTGTGTGTGTGTGAAGCGCCTAGAGTTCATTAAAAATCGTCACTATTATTATAATTATTATTTTGAAACAAGAGCATAATTATATACATATCTTTATATTGCAGTAACGAGTAAGGTATAATTCAGTATCTGGTTTGCACACAGCCTTGTCCAGTCTTTTTTTTATCGACAACCGAAATTCCGAAACGTTTTTCCGGTGCTATCAGATTTGGAATTTCGAAAAGCCAGGTGCTATGGCGTGGAAAACCAGTAAATGAGGCACAGCACTGTGGGAAAAAAACCCGCAAGTCCATTTTCTTTAACCCCCGTGCACCTAGGCATTGCAAACCCTGAGGCGATGCCCCAGTGAGAAGGAGGCTATGAAATGTGATAGCTGAAAAAATTGTGATGTAACGAAAACCGTGTGAACAAACGTGACTCTAAAGCACAAACAGGAAGATCAAAATTCAAGGTTGTTGTTTAATGTCCCCGCATATCTTCCAGGATGATTATGTCCGATCTTGTTCGTCATATTTTCTATTTGCAACGCCCTAACGGAGGAGTGGTTCCAATGTGAACAAGTTTTAAAAGATGCCTCATCTATCTGATAATATTGAAAAAGATCGATATTTCATTTCTTTTTCAATTAAAGAAGAGTAGACACCTGGGCCCGCGTGTAAAAGTCGAGGTTAGGGATTTTAGCCCCGGGTTTAAGTCTAACCTCGAACTACACTAGCTCTAGGGTTAAATTTTCTTTTTGTTGTTGTTGTTGTTGTTGTTTAACCAGGGAGCGGGTCCATTCCACCATGGTGCCTAAGCCGTTAGAGAAGGGTTTTTCCTACCTTTCCTTTTTTTATTTTTTTTTAAAATTGCGTGCGTGTGCGCGTGCGTGCGTGCGCATGCGTGTGCGCGTGCGCGTGCGTCATTTCCTGTCAACTGCGGCGTAAGTTTCTAAGGTTCAGCGGATTTCGGCCGTTCGTTAGGTTTTACTTCTGCACACTTTATGATCTGCATTCTTTCGTTTTTTCCAAAATAAGGATCTTTTTTTCAATAAAGCATCCTGCTTTTTCTTGGCTTCTTGTATTAATCCCCTAACATGGCGCTTTCAGATCCCAAAACATTGGACCCCTGAGAAATGCGATACAGGATTTTTAGACACCCCATGCGGATACGGGATATAGGATAACACACCTAAACCTGCCATAGCTTTGCTGTGACAAGGAAGTACCCTTTTGTTCTTTGTAACATGACCATGTTCAGAAACGAGAAATCATGGACCAGGTTTAAAAGAAAACATGTTGGAGAAGTTTAGCGCGCGCGAATGCAAAGACGCGTTCTCTGTGACGCACGACTTTTGGCGTTAAAAATGATATTTTTAAAAAAACGAAAAATCCTGTTTTGTAGCCTAGAAATTTTGCTTAAATCACTAGAAAGTTCAGTTCTGTCTTTTTCTAGTGATATAACTTTGATATGCAAACAAATCATGCATGCTACTGCCAAATAGGTGTGTGTCCATAATCCTAAGTGTCAACAGTCCTACGTGTGGATGGTCCTATGCAGATAGTCCTACATGTTGATGGTCCTACGCAGATAGTCCTACGTGTTGATAGTCCGATTTCTCGATAGTCCTACACTCCAAAGTCCTTCGTGTCAATAGTCCTACACTTACTCAAAGTCTCATCAGTCCTACGTGTCATCAGTCCTACGTGTCGATAGTCCTGCGCTTCTTGAATATAGGACTATCGAGACCCTCCCCCCTCCCCTCCCCTTCCCCCTTCGAAATCAATGACACTTCGGCAAGGGACAAAAGTGGTGTCTGCTGATTATCAGCTCACGCGTCAACAGAGTTAAACGCACTAGTTTTCTTATGTTTACCAGGTTTCACAGAAGCCGTCTTATGTTTTGTTGTAGTGTCGTTTGTGAGTGCGCCTGCACGCTCGAAACAGTCTATGTTAATGATTAGTAGACCTCTTAATGCGAGACAATGCCGCGGGTCGGGTGGGTGGGTGGGGTGGGTGGGTGTTTGGGAGTTTAACGTTCTTTTTCACCACGTACTGGTAATATCAAAGACGGGGCAACGATGGAAAAAAAAAAAAAGAAAAAAAAAAAAAAAAGAGAAAAAAAAAACAGCACAAATATTTGGCTTCCGCCGGGATACGAACTCACGACCCGTGCATTAGAAGTCATACGCTCTACCATTCGGCCACCCCGGCTCCCCGAGAGAGACAAAGCCGCCAACTGGCTCTGCCAAACGGCGAAAATTCATGCGAAACGGCATGCTCGGCGATTGGGCGTTGCAACGTTAGCAGTGACTTGATTCTGATTCTGATTAGCGTCACGTAAAGCCTTCAGTTGGCTCAGTGCCAGACTGTGAGATTGCTATTGCTGTCACTGTGCAGGCGTCTAAGCGGTACGATGTTTGACACCACCAAACACGATCAGAGCGATCTATGAGCCTAAAAATGTTAGAATATGGGCCTTTAAGAAAAAGAAAATGAACGGCGTTGGTGTTTTTTTTTTTTTTTTTTTTTGGTTTTTTTTTTGGTAAGAAGCTTGTCGGGCCTGTATTTTAGGATGGGTTTAAGAAAAGTGGATCCTATATAAAATGGCGGTAAGAACCTCGATATGCGCATCTTCTTTGTCCGTTTTGAGTGCATACATGTGGAACTAGCCACAGGAAAGACGAAAAGATTGTTTTTGTTGTTGTTGTTGTTGTTGTAACCTGACCAGATGAAAAGAACAACAAATCATGGACGGAGTTCAAAATAGGAGGATACCGGCCTACAATGTGTGAGAGAGAGAGAGAGAGAGAGAGAGAGAGAGAGAGAGTTCTCTACCTCTCAGAAGGTCAGAACATGGGCAAAAAGGTGGTTCCTTAGCAGGATGAGAGTGTCTAGACAAGAGAGAGAGAGAGAGAGAGAGAGAGAGAGCACGTGGATGAACACGGGACTGAATCATCTGTCGGTCATTGCAAATGTGAGTAATATTAGCAGGCCTTAATCTTGACGTTAGAAAACGCCAGGAAGAATGTCTCCTGGAGCTGCACCAAACTTTGTCTTCACTTTAATTTCAGAGAGCGTATCAGGTGGAAATTTGACGCAAAGGCTGAGTGATTGTGAAGGGAATGGGTGAGTGCGTGGGTGGGTGAGGGGTCGGAAGACTGGGGAATTGAGAGGGGTGGAGAACTGCAGGGTTTTTTTTTTTTTTTTTTTTGACGTTGCTTCATTTTTCTCTTGCATGCGTGCTGTTACCTTGTTTTCCATTAACTCTCTAAGCCGATAGCCCCCCCCCCCCCCTTTCTCCCAGAAGCAGACTAGTAGATGGTTGCTTCCCTTTGACTCGTAGAAACCCTTTTTGTTACCGCTGTATTTAGTTCCGCAATATATGAAGTCAATACTGATGATAAACCTGAACGTTGGTGATCCCATAAGTCGGACCTCTGACGCCAAAGGGGACCTTAGCTTAGGGAGAGTTGAAACCACAGCAGCCACAACACCTCCCCCTTCTCGCTCCCCTCACCAAAAGGAAAAAAAAATAACAAAGAAAAAAATCAGTACGAAGGCAGCGTAGCAGGGCTAATATCCACATGATCGTCTTCTCGACATATTTTGTGGGGAGGACGGAGGACGCACAACAACAACAACATGCCTGAAACTCTAACATAACTCGATTACCGAGCCGAACACAATATTAATAGGGAAAAAAACAATCAAAATGAATAACCTTCCATTACTCAACAAATAAAAAAAGATAACATGAAAAAATCAAAGAAGAAGTAGAAGACGACGACGACAACGACGACAAAGAAGAAGAAGAAGGAGAGCACCACCACCACCACCACAAAAACGACAGAAATGCCACACACACCACCACACGGCCCTACTTTCTTGCGCGCAACATCAAAGCAGTGACAAGCCACGAGATCCCAAAATGTCCTTCCGGTGGGTGTCTGCTACTTCTCTTTGAGTGATGCGAGAATGG
This sequence comes from Batillaria attramentaria, assembly GCA_018292915.2. Lineage (NCBI taxonomy): Eukaryota > Metazoa > Mollusca > Gastropoda > Batillariidae > Batillaria > Batillaria attramentaria. The sequence goes on from JACVVK020000604.1 coordinate 123,008, forward strand.
GGTTGGGCAAAGTGTTCACCAAGGCGACGCTTTGTTTTTTTCTTCCTTTTTTGGCGATTCCCAAATGCCGCAATTACTCATGGTCGCTCAAAAAAAGAAAAAGAAAAAAAAAAGATTGTACTCAGATATCTCGCAGACAGTGACCTCACGTGTACCTTTCCGTGAGGCAAGTTGAAGTTGAAGTTTCTTCTAGGCAGCATTTTTTTTAGCGATTCCCAAATGCCAGAACTGCTCACGGTTGCTAAAAAATATGATAATAATAAAATATTTAAACAAAATTACTTAGATATCTCGCAGACAGCGACCTCACGTGTAACTTTCCGTGAGGCAAGGTGAAGTTGAAGTGTCCTGTTGGTGGCAATTTTTTTTCTCTCTCTCTCTTTTAGGTTCGTCTGCTTATAAACGCTCATATTTCGAGGTCACTAGACTTCACAGAAACCACCTTATGTTTTGGAAAAGTTACGCTTAGGACTGTGCTTGTGTACTCGAAATAGTCTTAACGGGCAGTAGAGCTTTGAATCCAAAACACTGCCATCAAGAGTATAGTTGTTATTCAGAGGCAGGGAAGCCGGGATGATCGGGCTTATAGAGCATTGGACTTTCGATGTTCTGGTCGTGAGGTCGAATCCCGGATGGGGCCATATATTTGTGAGGGGTTTTTCTTCGTTGCCCCGTCTTTTTATCACAAGTATGTGGTGGAAACATTTGTTAACTCAATTCATACCAAGACGGTAAGTTTGGGGTTGTGCACCAGTGACCTCACTTAAAAATTATAAATTCTAATTTATTGAAATTTGGCTTAGTGGGAGTGTTGCACTTTGATTATACATGTACTCGTGTTTGTTGGCAGTAAGAGCCAAAGAGCCGTTAATCTTGCCTGATTTTCGCACTTAGGGCCAAAACCGAAAAAAAAAACAACAGTAAAAAACATCGGGTAAGCGTGCGCGGTGCGAAATGTGTTAAACAGGGTAATTCCATCTCTCTAAACCAACTTGTGTATGTGACAAACCCTCCAACACCTAACCAGCAGACTATTCCAAGGCACTTCTTTCCTGGCGTTAAGCCCTAAACACTCACTCCCGCGCTCACTCGCACTTCTTTCCTTGTCGATTGTGTGGGTTTCTCAAATCGGCGACCATGCCAAAAGCCCCAGCCCAAACCCAAGCCCAGGTTCCGATTATGGACTGGGAAAATCGCCCTGAGAGAGTAATGTCCGCTCTTCCTTAGACTTTCTTCAGACCGGGTGTCTGCAACGTTGACACAGCTCTTGAGTCGCCAGAAGCTGACGTTGTAGAGAACGTCGTCCACAAAAACCCAGAAGACGGGGGCCAACTAAGACGGCGGGAGTGCCTGGTTCATCTTGCCTCCATGGCATAATTCTAAATGTGCACGACTTTGCGCAATGCAGTTAAAGCTTACAGCCGGTATGGCCTTACCCGACCCATGTACATGAAGGACTAAGGACTCGATCCTTTATTGACATTTTTTTTGTTTTTTTGTTTTTTTTAAAAATAATCCCTATGACTCTACTGAAATGCCAATTCATGTATGTTTAAGCACATAATGCATACATGTTGTACTTGTCTTTGTCACTGTGTAGTATATATACCAACACCAGAAGAAGCTATATATATACCAACACCAGAAGAAGCTTTATATATACCAACACCAGAAGAAGCTATATATATACCAACACCAGAAGAAGCTATATCTATACCAACACCAGAAGAAGCTTTATATATACCAACACCAGAAGAAGCTATATATATACCAAAACCAGAAGAAGCTTTATATATACCAACACCAGAAGAAGCTATATATATACCAACACCAGAAGAAGCTATATATATACCAACACCAGAAGAAGCTATATATATACCAACACCAGAAGAAGCTATATATATATACCAAAACCAGAAGAAGCTATATATATACCAACACCAGAAGAAGCTATATATATACCAACACCAGAAGAAGCTATATATATACCAAAACCAGAAGAAGCTATATATATACTAACACCAGAAGAAGCTATATATATACCAAAACCAGAAGAAGCTATATATATACCAACACCAGAAGAAGCTATATATATATATACCAAAACCAGAAGAAGCTATATATATACCCAAACCAGAAGAAGCTATATATATACCAACACCAGAAGAAGCTATATATATACCAAAACCAGAAAAAGCTATATATATACCAAAACCAGAAGAAGCTAATTTGTTCTATAAGATATAGACTCTCTAAATAGTACAGACTTGCACTGACTCGTCTATGCTGACTTTTATTAAATCCTGGAACGACTCATTTAATCCAGATTTTTAATGTATATTTGCATCGTTTTATCGCCTGTCTTTTATTTTTAATGACCTGGCAGGGAAAGACTTAGCTTAGCCGCGAAATAGTCTCTGTTGCTTGCGCGGCGTAAAGCCCCAAATAACTAACTAACTAACTAACCAAAACCAGAATAATAAATTTGAAAAAAAAACCCACAAAAACAAACAAAAACAAAAAAACAGCGGGAGTCGATTTTGTTTTGACGACTACGATTGCTCTAAGGTATATAAAGCCATATAATCATTTAACACATTTTATACCGTGCACGAGTATCCTAAATTTGTGACTTTTTTCGTTTTTGGCCGTGTAGAAAATCAGGCAAGATTAACGGTTCTTTGTCGGCTCTTATCGCAGCAAACACGAGTGAGATAATAATAATAATAATAATAGGGCGCCTATCCCCGGGAGGCGAGCCTTAGGCGCCTTACATTCTAAAACCGAAGTTAAAAAAAAAATTCACTCAGTGTACACTACGTAAGAACAACTAAAAGGTAAAAGAGCACACACACACACACACACACACACACACGCACACACACACACACACACACACACACACACACACACACACACACAAAAGATCAAAGTGCAACACTCCCACGTAGCCAAATTTAAATCCATTAATTAACTAGATTAATTACGATAGTTTTAGTGAGGCCACTGCTGCACAACCCTAAACTTATTTGGTAGGAATTGAGTTAATCCAAGCATGCACACGTCTTTACATTTTAGTTCAGCCTGCTCTTAACTGGGCACAGCGCGCGAAACACACATGTGCACATCACAGTCGTTGCGCTTGGTGTGTCTACTAACTACAAAACTGAACACAGCTGTGCTCGGTGACAAACCGATTGAAGATGCACTGTCTGCCATGTTTGCGCGCCGAGTGACGTAATACAGCCAATCAGAATCTGTTGTGGAAACCACAGTCACAGTTGTGGCTGTTTGAAATCCAGTTTGCTGTGATGACGCCACAGCGGCGGAAACCCCCCAAATCACAACTGTGTCACAACTGTGGACAGCACTGTGGCGCTCCGCAGTGCCCAGTTAAGAGCCGGGTTAACCTGTTAGTAACGTAACATAGACTGGGTTGCACGTGCAGTACGGTAACTCATGGGATATAACTCTCACTGGCAGTATATGTCTGATGTATGTAACTTGGGCCCGCAGCTCTTGTAGCGAGCAACAGTCGCTGTTGGTTTCATTGACACAAGAATAACTTCACTGTCTGTCTGTATATGAATGAATGATTTTGTCTAGGGTTCACTCTCACTATCACCATAACTCACTAACGTGTCATAGTCTTCATGCCACGGTAAATTGTCCGTTTGAATTATGCTGAATGCTATGACGTCTGGTATTGGCCTCTGTGTGTGTGTGTGTGTGTGTGTGTGTGTGTGTGTGTGTGTGTGTGTGTAGTCGATTTATGTGATTAATTCTTAAGTCTTGCCATGTCTTGTGGGTCTTACGTCTCTGTCATGTTTCTTATGTGATGCAGTGTATTTTGGGCAAAAGCAATTTCCCTTTTAGCGATGAATCAAGTAATTTCAATTCAAATCAACCTTAGGCTGATGTCAAACGGGAGACGTTTTAGTCTGGAACACGAGCCGAAACATTAGAGCAAAGGCGTGTTGTGGCCGTATGTCACACGAGGAACACGGATAAAGGCCGTGTTCGAGTGTGTTCAGTGTTTGCTGGGACTCAAATGTCTCCCGTGTGACACAGGCCTAAGTGAGCTTTATAAATAGCATCCCCTAACCTACCCCCTCCCCCCCCTCACACACACACGACTCCATTCAACGAGCACACTGCTATTTTAAATCCTTTGAAATAGACTGAGCAGGATTAACTCCCCGCCATCTTGGCTGACACCCCTGCCTGACGGAGTGCCACGGCCATTGCATTCACTGCACGGTTTATGGGTCTGTCAACACCAGTTGCCGGGAGGACGCATTAAAAGCCTTCTCCCTTTTGCTTGTTATAACTTCTTTATGATAAAAAAGGCTATCGTCTGCTGATTTCGATCATTGATTTTTTTTCCGGTTCGATGGCACTTCCTGTCAAATGTTCTTGGACGTTTTAGTGTACTGTGTAGACTTTCAGGGCCAAAGTTTAGGCATGTGTCTTTGGTAAACGGTGCTTGTCGTTGTGCGGTAGAAGAACAAAACATTGCGTTGGTGTGCAATGAGTGAACAACGCAATTTTCTCACGGCAACATGAGAGAGGACGCTAATCGTTTTTGTGCGACCTTGATTAGGTCACGGCAGCCAAAATGAATTACAAAGAAGCGACCATGGACGTAGTTTTGTACAACTAATCTTCCTGAGCACAACGCAAAAAGAATTTAGGTTCTAGCATTCTTGGTTCCAGCCAGAGATACTACGTTTTAAAGTGCGTTGTAAGTGAGGTGAATAAAACGTTCTAAAGAAAACGGGTTTGGGGGCAGTCTCGCAAATATCATCTACGGGACAGACGCTTTCAGTAATTACGTTCCGTACTCACAAGTACTTGGAGGACCCAAGACAGAAGGACAATGAAAGCGCGTTCAATAGTCTAATGAAATACTCAGCCCGCAAAAATTCAATGTAGCGTTTTATTGTCACATCGTTCATAAAAATGCAAAATACCAACGGGCCTAACACCGACCCCTGAGGAACACCACATGCCACAACTCCATCAGAAGAGTATGTGCCATTTACATAAACAGTCTGCTTTCGTTTGCAAAGGAATGCCTGAAATAAGGAAATAGCAGCTGGACTATTGTAGTTAAAATACTTGTCAAGCTTTTAAAATAAAATTTGATGGTTTAGGAAGTCAAAGGCTGGTCAGATACAGCACCACGCAATGTGTTAATACTGATTTCATTAAGCCACGAGTTTATCATACGAGCAAGTGCAGAGTGGGATGAATGCTTCTGTCGGAATCCCGACTGAAACTCATTCAAAAGGGACTTCTCCTCTAAATATTGTAGGACGTATTTATGAATATGTTTTTCAAGGGGTTTAGAGACAACAGACAAGAGAGATATTGGACGGTAATCGTTTAAGTGTGCGGTGCATTTGCCTTTTTGTTTTGGATGGAAACATTTTTTTAATTATGTGAATACCGATAGAGAGAGAGAGAGAGAGAGAGAGAGAGAGGATAATGAATGAACACTGAATAATGGAACTGTATTTGACAACGGCAACTGGCATCAATCTATCGTTTTCGCACTTGCCCATACAAATGAGAGAGAGAGAGAGAGAGAGAGATGATGGTGGTGGTGGTGGTGACAATGATGATGGTGAAACTTTATTTCTCAACGGTGAAAGATTTTGACAGGGACAGGTTCGTCAGTTTACAAACTTACCGTTGCTTATACTCCAAAGAGAAGAATACAAAGCAGACATGATACTAATCAAGCAAAAACAACAACAACAAAAAAACCAACATAACAAAACAAAACAACAACAACAACAACAACAACAAAACCAACAACAACAAGAAGGACCCATATCTTGGATACAGAAGAGAGAGGGAGGGTCTTTAGGTCTGGGCCTTTAGGGGTTTAACGTCCTTTTCCACCACATAGAGGTGATATCAAAGACTGGGCAACGATTGAAAAGCCAGCACAAATAATATTATTTGGCCCCAGCCGGGATGCGAACTCACGACCCGAGCATTTGAAGTCCAACGCTCTACCATTCGGCCACCCCGGCTCTCCTGATGAGAGAGAGAGAGAGAGAGAGACAGACAGACAGACAGTGTGTGTGTGTGTGTGTGTGTGTGGGGGGGGGGTGTTGGCGGTTACTGCCCCTTTGATTCATCTCTTCTCTCAAATTCTGGTTATTCTGACTCTTACGCTTACCAAGGACTCCTCTAATCTACGATGGCATCCCCGTCTGACTAAGGACTCAAAACTGCTCAGAACAGCATTGAACAAACGAGAAGGTGGGTGGGGGTCGGTGGGTGTTCGGGGGTGTAACGTCCTTTTCCACCATGTTTTCCATGGTGATATCAAAGACGTGGCAACGATGAAAAAGCCATCACAACTGTTCGGCCCTAGCCGGGATACTCACTCACGACCCCCGAGCATTAGAAGTCCAACGCTCTACCATTCGGCCACCCCGGCTCCCCCAAAAGAGAAGGTAATCAAGTAAAGACAAAACCGTATTATATTACATGCTAAGCCTCAGCAAGATTATTCCGTTAGCGGGAGGGAATGTATAGTTGCAATTGAACACGGTAAGATCTGAAGTGGAAGCAAAAGATGTCGTCTGAAAACTAGATGTGTTGTTTTTGAAGGAAAACCAGAAATCGAGGGTTCCCTACCAGACGGAACTTATTATCGATACAGATAGAAAGACGAGAGATAGTATGTCCTGGTAGGAAACCCTCGTTTATGATATTCTAGCACTATTGATGTAACTGTTTGCATTTTAGAAAAAAGGCCAGAAAATCCCTAAGAATCCCCAGGTTGTTGTCTCTGTCCTTCTTACATAAACCACAGCTTTATACTTGCTTACACGGCAACATTACAAGAGTAAAACGCTGTAAAGGACTAAGGAAGACCACTGATACGATAGTCTGTGAAAAACACTATTTTGACCCAGAGCGACTTCCCCCCTCGTGAAGTAGGCAACTTTAAATGACTTTTCATCATGGGTCCAGACAGTTTTAATCTTTTGGCCTTTTTTTTAAAGTTCTTCGTCTTCTTCAGTAGTATGTTGCCCTCGTTTTTTTTTTATTATCGTGCGCCAGACACATTAAGCTTGTAATTCTCTCTCTCTCTCTCTCTCTCTCTCTCTCTATCTCGTATCGTCTGTTGTCTGTGAAGAAAAAGACGATTTTCTAACGCACTGCGAGTTTCGTTAAGTACTAAACGTAAGTGATTCTGACAGGTCCACCTTTAATCTTAATCTAATGCACACCCAAAACAGCTGCTCCGATGAAATAACTCTGCGAACTTGAATGGAAAATAAACAAGAAGAAGAAAACAAATAGCTGTCTTTACAAAGACAAATGAGAAGACACAAGTGTGTGTGTGTGTGTGTGTGTGTGTGTGTGTGTGTGTGTGTGTGTGTGTGTGTGCAAAATTTCTTTTTCCAGTTTTAAGTATATTCGAATGTTGTTGATTGTTTGTTTGTTTGTTTCTTTCTTTCTTTTTCAAAGCGGCAAGCTTGAAAATTGGCCGCAAGACCAAAACTTCCACCGTTTCTAAAAAAGTGTTTTCAATTTCAAAAGTTATCTCAATTTCAAGTGATTTCAATTTCGATTTCTCTCTCCTCCAAGCTTGGTGAAAACGTCTTAGGCTGGCGAAAGGGAGTCGACCCCCCCCCCCCCCCCCCCCCCCCCCCCCACACCCCCCCTCTCTCTCCGCGTTCCGTCGCGTCTGATTTTGTACTATTTGAACTCATCTCTGCCTAATGTTTGGCGTGTTGCCCCTGAGCTTGTCTTGTTGAAGTGTTGTTCATCCCATATCAGTGTCTGACTTCAAAGAAGAAGAAGGAAATACACGAAAGCACATCACTGACTTTCAAAGAAATGACGTAAGTGGACTGTATGTGAACTGCGTGACTTTAAAAATGTTGTCATGTGTTGCCTACAACTGGAAAATAAACCGTGATGACTGTCTAGATAAAATCGGATTTTTTAAAAGTACTGTACACATGTTCATGACATTACTGTACATAGTTTGTAGTTTACAGTGAATCTCTCTCTCTCTCTCTCTCTCTCTCTCTCTCTCTCTCCCCCCCCCCGGTCCCCCGTGTGCGCATGCGCTCACCCCAATTACTTATTGCCAGCACTGCATCATCATGGTCTATGTCCTGCCGGTCACACATTAACTCTGCTCCTTCATTATTCGCATATTGTGTGTGTGGATATGATTGATTATCGCACCTCTATCGTAATATCACATCCCTAAAACCACAGCTACTGAGGCGTGATTGGCTGAAATCTTTCATATAAACCACGCGTAAAAGCCGGTAATGACCCCGTCTGTGACCAACGTCCCCACCGGGCTCGGCAAGACGAAACCGGTCCGAAATGAAAGAAACGGACGGATCCCGTCTGGTGGTCAAAGACCCTAAGTCCATTCACCGGAAAATACCACAAGACCACCCACCAGGCTCCAGCAATACCGAGTAATTTCTTTGAGAGACGGGTGCCCGATTTCGACTCTCCTGGGGTGCGGTATATAGTTATTTATCAGAACGAAACGGTCTGCTAGCGTGCTAGATGTCTGAATACCGAAAGATTCAAAACAGTCTTGGAAGACAACCGACAAGACAAAATCAATTCCCGAATTTTCGGCTACATAGCTTTCGGAAGATGAAACAAATACAATGCGTATGTACTGCACAGTCTCACGCAAAATAAACTTGCCAAATTGTTTTCGACATTGTACGCAAGAAAACAGCCAGAAGGCCAAAATTTCGGATTGCTTTTGGATTTGTGGCAATTTCACGTTTGACAGCGTGACGTAATTTCAATGGAACATTTTGTTTTGGGCACTGTATAAAATAGCCAAAAAGGCCGGTCCAAAGAGTTTTGCGATTTCGTAAGTATAATCCAAGGTATTAAGTCCACATTTCACCAGCCCTCTAGATTTTCCATATTTTTGGCGTAAAAATTAATCCAGCCATGGAAGTCCTAACTGAACAGCAACAGGGAAATCGCAAGACATAAACAAGCATCCTCTGTCAGACGACCTGCGTGAGGCTGGCGTCAACTGTTTGGTTCACAGACAAAATCTGTAAATATCCTCACTGCCTCCGACATTTTACGAGCCCTCTAGATCGTCCAGGTTTTACGTAAAAATTAATTCAGTCGGGGAAGTCACAACACCAACAGGAAAACCACAAGACGTGAACAAGCATCATCTATCACAGTGTCAGACGACATCCGGAAAGCGTACAGTATAAACGCTGTTTACCAAGTCACGTGTCACGACTGCCACACAGTTGTTTTATAACATTCACGACTTCCGGTTGAAAGTTAAAAGTGAAGGATTAATTCTATATGTGGCGATCAAGGTAATTGATGTGTCTGTCTAAAAACAGAATAAGTTTTCAATGGTTTCATTTGTGGAAGTGCCATTCATCCAACTGGAATCTGGCAGTCGACCATTTCTAGGCCGGTCTGTGTTTATTGTGCAGAGTAACGACAGCTAACCTGACAAATACATGCACTAGCATCAGGCAGTGTCGGTGTTTCATGAAAGTTCTTTTAGTCTCACGAGGTACTGACACTACCTCATGCATGTTAGAACTCTAGATCAAAGCCGTAGTCTAGCGTCAGACAACTCCGATACGATGTGCTAACATGTACCTGCTGATGCGCATGATTCCATGGCCGGCACCACAGGTGCCGTAGTTCCCTAGCTTTTTTTTCATCGCAGGGATATTTATGACAGGAAGCGCGGAATGCGGCCCTGTCACGCATCACAAACCACATGGACTCCTTAGCATCATAATCTCACCATAGTCATCATCATCATCATCATCATCATGCGTATTAATAATAATAATACCAAAAATTGCCCCAGCTTCCAAGGGTGGGTGGGTGTTTGGGGGTTTAACGTCCTTTTCCACCACATACGCCCAGCTTCCGAAAGGGTCACCATTGGAATTGGCGAAGCCTGAGCTGGGGCAGCACAAACTAAATTGCATGTTCAGCAGACCATTAAATCCAAGGTTTCGACGCTGCACGTGTTGCACCCACTGACACCGTCTGCCCATAGACGCGGGCACGAGCAGACTTAGACACACTCTCACAGAACTGGTCGGCGACATTTCCCAGCACAATAATAGAGTAGACCTGCCCCTGCCCAACTCAGAAGAATTGAAAGAAGGGTTTCAGTTACTGCCGCGCATCGGACAATGTCACAGACCAATTCATTTTGGAAAATGCGCCATTGTTTTCTCGCCAAGGCGGACGTATTGATGGACCTATCATTTGTCTCTGTTAGAGGTCACTGTCTGGGCACTTAGAAGATGTGCCGGACATCGTGAGTTGATTTCGCTGTTGTGATTACCGTGTACAGATTTCCCTTCTTTAGCGGGCTTTCATATCCGCGTCGGCCATCGGACATAGATCGAGTCATTTTCGAAATGTCCGACTGTTTTCTCGCCAAGGGCGGAGAAATCTGATGGGGGTTCCACACAAAGGGAACAAGGTCGCCCAGTCACTTTTGAGACAATTGACAACAACAACAACGACAACGACAACAGATGCAGCAGTGCGGGTCTGAAAGCGTTAGGGGAGCCGGGGTGGCCGAATGGTAGAGCGTTGGACTTCTAATGCTCGGGTCGTGAGTTCGTATCCCGGCTGGGGCCAAATATTTGTGCTGGCTTTTTCATCGTTGCCCCGTCTTTGATATCACCCGTATGTGGTGGAAAAGGACGTTAAACCCCCAAACACCTACCCACCCACCCTGGAAGCGTTTGGCCAAAGAATGTCATATTTCTCTACTATCAGAAGCCGCAAAGTCATAAAATGGTCATCCGATCATTTGGTAAAACAGCCTTAGGTTTGTAAGTAGCAGTTTTCCCCCTTAGAACTCATCACGAACCCAACAACAACAGCAACAATAGTAATACAGGTGGTCGGTGGTCTAGTGGTTAAGAGACTTGCCACCAGGGACAGGGGTTCGAGTCCCACTCGGGGCCAAGAATCGTTCCTTCTCGTATGTGGCACCGTTCATTCGGGCCGATCGTCGATGGGTTCTCTCCGGGTACTCCGGCTTCCTCCCCCTCTGCTTTGGAAATGTTCAGCCCACCAAATTTGAAAAATAAATGCAATTCCGAAACTTAAATAGCTGAGCAGAGCCTTCGCACCACGTGATTGTAATGTGTTTATGTCCAGTGTGTGTGAGAATGCGTGTGATTCACGTGAGCGTGCGTGTTGGGTTCAGTTCGCGGCGCTTTGAGCCGATTCATAAAACTGGGTAAAGCGCCTATACAATACTCATTATTATTATTATTATTATTATTATTATTATTATTTTTATTATTAGGTTTGGAGGCGTTAGGCCAAAGAAAGTCATATATCTGTTCTATCAGAAGCCGCGAAGTCATAAAACTGGTCGTAACAGAAACATCTATTCATTTGGCGATGAGCCTTAGAGCTTTTTTGGGCAGGTTTTCCCCTAACAACTCATTACGAAAATAGAGAATCTGAAGCGGATACGAGGCCCTGCTGTAGTATATGTTCTTGGATCTGTGGATCTCAGATCTCTTTCCCGTTTAAAACATGTGGCGGGTAATGACGTTAAACCCATATACGCTCACCCACCCTCGCGTTTCCAAAATAAATAAATAAAATGGGTACTTAAGGGACGCCCTCCCTCTCGAGGGAGCTCAGGGCGCTTTACAATCAACACACACTCACTCACCCAGAAACACACGCAACATGCCTCCACACATACATTTAACTACAAACACATAATGTGCAGCATCATACACGGGCTGCCCCTGACTTACACACACACACACACACACACACACACGACAAAGCAAGATGATGATGTGGCAACAGTTATTGGTTGGAGGCTGTACAGTTCGCTGTGTTAATGAACCAGACGGAAAAACGCAATCACAAAGTGTCAGATTGCGCGCATATATATTCATGAGCAGCCCACACAAGCTCATTTCCGTATCCGTTTCGACGTCAAAATGTTTGGAGATTTGCGGAGAGTAAATGTTTGATGGAATAGCTGAAAGATCAGCGGTCAAATAAACGACTTAGGGCGTTGCTTTTGCAAGCTATCTCTTTTTGGGAATCGGCTTATATTTACTCTCTTGGGCAACCAGTTTGTACCTCGATTAAATGCATACACGAAATCCGTGCTTCTGAAACTGTTCGATGTATCGAGCCATAGAATCACAGACCTGTTTCTAGGTTAGGGCGGATGAGAGTCGACCTCAAACCGTGCAGGTACACTAGGTGTAGGTGTACATTAAGACTGAAAGCAATTAAGTGACTGTGATGCCAAAACAATTACGATTAAAGGTAGACCTGTCAGTGTAACTCAAGTTTAGTACTTTAACGAAATATCAGTACTGTAGAAAATCCTCGAGTTAAGGTGTTCACAGTCCTAAACGTTCCACACACACACACACACACACACACACACACACACACACACACACACACACACACACACACACACACACACACACACACACAAAACCGGGCAAACTGTCCAAATGGAGCAATCACTTCATTCAGCAAACAGAGAATTTCAAAAGTGACACCCCCTTCCCCAACTCCAGCCCCCACCCCGCTGTTAGGTCGCGTCTAGTCACGTGAACAACGAAGGTAGAAAATGTTCCGTGACTGTAGTTAATGTAACTATTTCAGTGAAGCTAAAAACCCTACCTCCCTCCCCCACCCTTTGTTCATACTGTCTTTGGTCGACCAGTATGGCTGCTCTTAATGCAGGGTATTTGAAACTGAGAAGGAAGTAATCACTGAGGAATCCTCTTTGATTAATGTTGACATTAGAGAGAGAAGGCACAAACTGAAAAGAACTGAGACGAGACGTGAAGACTAAATGGTCAAACGTACCAACTGCGAAAACGTGGGCGGGAGAGGAAGAGAACGAATGGGGGATAGGGATGGTGGAAGGGAAGGGGGGGGGGGGGGGGGGGGGGGGGGGGGGAGGGGCGTGCAGTTGGAAGTAGAATTTGGGATTGATAGGTGTGTGTGTGTGTGTGTGTGTGTGTGTGTGTGTGTGTGTGTGTGTGTGTGTGTGTGTGTGTGTGTGTGTGTGTGACTTCCCACCGAAAAGAGGAATGAGAATGAATAGCCTACTAGGAGTGGGGGGTTGCGGGTGCCGAAGGGAGGGGATGGCGGAGGGAGGGGGTAGGTGTGTGGATGACAGAGGGGTTTGGTGCTGAAGAAGGACTCAGAGAACGTCCATTGGAAGTATGATGCTGCGATGGATGGGGGTGGAGGGGGGGGGGGGAGAGGGAAGTTTAGATGGGGGAGAGGGGATTTCTATCCTCTTACGTCGACACCAAGAATGAGAAATGTCGAGTTAAGATGTTCGCGTTCGCAGTTCTAAACGTTCCAGCAGAAAATGCATGGGCAGACACCAAGACCCAGAGTGTACGGCGTAAGACTGAGAAAACAGCTTTACTCCATTAAACACGTATAAAGACTTAGCTCACTATAGTTCGGGTAACCCATGAATGATCGGGGAAGTCACATCTTGGGTTAGGGATCCAAGCGAACAAACGTTTTGGTGGCTGCATCTTTTGCGTGGTGGCTAAGCACAGGAAAACTTCGGGTTAATGTAACCAAAATGGCAGCGCACCTAAGCTGTACGATGATGTTTACTAGCTGAGCTTGACTCAAGTTAGAATGGGATCCCCTATGGCGCACGGCGAACCCCACCTCGCAGTTAGCGTTGGACATTTACCACTGAGACAAGCACGCACTGTAGCTTGTAGGGTAACTAAAGTGTATATTTTCATGGAGCGCTATTCAGCGTCGATTGTGTCCTATCATTATATAACTATTGGTCCAGCCACCACAGAGATATTAATGTGTTGACTGTTTTCCTATGATTGGAGCCATGACCCTCGATTACAGGAGAGGGACATCATGACTAAGCTCACTTCCAGACTCACAGATCGGTCTGAGCTGTCTGGTGGTGTCTAGCAGCACACAACTTAGACGCATACACAGCCACAGACAGACTTGTGTTCAGCTGTTTGAAACCAAAAGCACAGTGACAGTGTTGCGGCCATACTCGACCTCGCGTTCATCATCATCATCATCATCCTCATAATTGACAATTGTGTAGGCGCTTTACCCAATTTCTTGAATCGCCTCAAAGCGCCGCGAACTGAACCCAACACGCATGCTCACATGAATTACACGCATTCGCTCACACATTGGACATCAACACATTACAATCACGTGGTGCGAAGGGACAGCTCAGCTATTTAAGTTTCGGAATTTAGAATTGCATTTATTTTCAAATTTTGTGGGCTGAACATTTCCAAAGCAGAGGGAGAGGAAGCCGGAGTACCCGGAGAGAACCCCCGACGATCGGCCCGAATGAACGGTGCTGCGTACGAGAAAGAAAAATTCTTTGCCTGAGTGCGACTCGAACCTGACCTCTTGCATTGGTGGCAAAGTCTCTTAACCACTAGACCATCGACCACCCCGAATGCCTGCATTACGACATCAGTAAAATGGCGGACATCAGATTACGGACAGCTGAGTTTTCCTCGTTCTCACTGACATCAAAGTGTGTTGCATTCAGAGCTCTGCTAATCTCTAAAACAGACTGTTTCGAGGTTACAGGCGCAGTCACCCACTGTACCAAAATAAAGGTCTTCACATATATAAAGCCTAGTGAGTTTAGAAATGGCGCCTTTAAATGTGCACAACTGATAATATTTCGTTCATTCGTGTCTACACAAAGGCGAGACAGAGGAGCGCGGTGGCATGGGTTGGTGTTTGGGAGTTTATATAACGCCCTTTTCCACCGTTTGGTGATATTAAAGACAGGGCAACGAGGAAAAGGCCAGCACAAATATTCGGCCCCAGCCGGGATTCGCGCATTGAAAGTCCAACGCTCTATCATTCAGCTATCCCGGTTCCCCGCGAGGCAGGAGCCGTAGAGCAACCTGCACGTGGATGGATGGATTTTCGGGGTTTAACGTCCTTTTCCACCACATACGGGTGATATCAAAGACGGGGCAACGATGAAAAAGCCAGCACAAATATTTGGCCCCAGCCGGGATTCGAACTCACGACCTGAGCACTGAAAGTCCAACGCTCTTTTCATTCAGCTATCCCAACTCCCCGCCAGGCAGGAGCCGTAGAGCAACCTGCACGTGAAGTTTGACTCGATTCAGCAAGAAAACAAAACAAAACACCCCCCCCCCAAAAAAAAAAAAAAAAAAAGAGAAGAAGAACAGGTTCGAACTTGGCAGGTCAGGACCCGCAGGCAGACGCCGGCACCGAGAGGCCTGATACTCCCTTGTCAGAGAGTTCGTGCCTCACCACATAAAAACTGCATTTTCTCTGTACCGAGTGAACCTGGAGGGAATGTATGTGTCTTCTCGATATCCTAGGGCTATAATCTGTAGGGCTTCTTCAGGGAAGTATAACTGAACTGATAGGACATAATAACTATGTGTTCGTCTTGGTAAGAAAATAATCTGACATTCTCCGTGCAGTAGAACCAACCCCCCATGCCCCTCCCCTTCCCGCTCTCCATCTCTGCATGCCACCTGCAAAAAAAAAAAAAAAAAAAAAATTAGTGTGTGTGTGTGTGTGTGTGTGTGTGTGTGTGTGTGTGTGTGTGTGTGTGTGTGTGTGTGTTGTAAGTTATAAACGCTGTTTTTATGTTATGTTTATGTACGCGCCCTGAGCTCTTGCGAGATGGGGCGCCACAAATACCCTTTATTATTATTATTATTATTTCAAAATTGAATAGGTCTATGACCCATTTCAGACGCGGATATGAAGTCCTGGGCCCGCATGCAAAAGTCTGGGTTAGGGGGTTTAGCCCCGCGTTAGAGTCTAACCTCGAACTAAACTAGCTCTAGAGTTAAAATAATTTTCTGTTGCTTTTTCCTGTTAAATCAGGAAGCGTGTCCATTCCAGCAAAGTGCCTATGCCGTTATAGAAGGATTTTTGTCTTTCTTTCTTCGCTTCCTTTTTATTTAATTTTGTTTTGGGGTTTCTTTTGTCTTGGTCTGGGTTAGGCTCGTAGCCGTGGGTTAAATTAACCTCGAGTTTTACATACGGGCCCTGAATCTGTACGCTCAGGTTACCGCTAACAGCAGAGCTGCCCTAAAAAGGGTTCCTGGTGACCCACATCGTCGTCTTCCCCAAGTATCCCAACTTCTTGCAGAAACCGCCGCGCACTCGCCCGAAGCAAAAGAACGACAGCGCTCCAGCGGACGGGGTGGTTCTTGAAACGCACAAGGACCCGGAAAGAATCCTTCAACTCGGGCGGCGGAGAAAACACACAACGACGAGAGATCGATTTTCATTGGTGTTCTTGAAATTATTGAACCAATCCGGCAGCAGCTGTTTTCTTCTTCCAGTTACGTAACGCACCCCGCCATTTTTTTTCCACTCTGTAACTCGCGCATGCGGTCTTCAGCTGGAATTTTGTTGAACCTGAAGTGGCAGCAGCGTGTCAGGAGAACGGTTAACTCTTGCGCATGCGCCACTCAAACCGGAAGTGGTTCGCGAACGAGGGGGATAACTGCATTTCATGCTCAATAAAATTAGGAAGAATGTATAGAGCTTTAAGGATCGGATAATGTTCAACGAATTATTTTTTTCTTCAAAAGTTTCTGCGGAGCAGGCTAACTTCCCCTACCCTCTTCCTCCCGGTGTCCCCCCCCCCCCCCCCCCCACGTCCCGCACTTCCCCCTAACTTCCCAAACTTCCCCCTTTCCTTCACACTACCGCAACACCCTGAATACATCATGTTTGAGTTTTACGACA
This sequence comes from Batillaria attramentaria, assembly GCA_018292915.2. Lineage (NCBI taxonomy): Eukaryota > Metazoa > Mollusca > Gastropoda > Batillariidae > Batillaria > Batillaria attramentaria. Next base: position 139,820 of record JACVVK020000604.1, read on the forward strand.
GCTGTAATCTTTGACTTAAAACAGTGACAGAAACGTCCGAAGAATTGTGTGAAAGCATTGTTGGGTTTGAAGTGACGACAGAAGTCTTAGAATAATAATAATAGTGAGTATTAACTTACTACTACTACTACTACTACTTTATTATCCCTTTCGGGAAATTCGGGCTGCTTCCACCGGGGAAAGCGCGTCGCCGCGGTGCAGCGCCACCCAATACCTATCTTTTTTTTTTTTTTTCTTTTTTTACAATTTTGGTGGGGGAGGAAAGTCGGAATACCCGGAGAGAAACCCCCGATGAGCAGCCCGGTCACCCCTTGTTAAATAGTTGGGAACAGTTTCTAGATCTATTTTTTTTAATTCTGTTATTGTCATAGTAACAAAAACATTTACAATACAGCACATAACTATACAAAACAAGACAGTGGTAAGTGTGCATTAGTTTCTAGATCTAAAAATGACAGAGAAAAAGACGCGATTTCCAGTTTTATACCTATTTGTTTGCAATAAAGCTGTGATGCTTCGAACTCCCAATGAATACTGTCTGGGTATTTCTTTACATACCATCGTTCATAACTGCTTTTCGTTTCTTGGTAAACACGTTCCTTTCAGTTCGGTAGGGTCTGCAAACGATATTGCTCGATTTCCCTCATATACCCTGGAGCCCCCTTCTCGATCTGTATTAAGTATAGTGGTTTTTCTTTTTCTTTTTTTCTTCAGACAAGTTTCTGGCTAAAATTGAATGAGACGTTGGGAGGGATGCATGGGCCAATGGCGAGAGCGGAAGACCAGTCCAGACGCCGCTTTTTAAAGCGAACTGATTAGTGTGGCCGTGAAAAGAATCTAATCTCACCCCTGTTGCGTGGTCGACAGTAGTGGAATTAAGTTAGCCGTGAGATCTACCAAAACCCGCCAGCAGGGGTGGCGCTGTCGGGGACATGCCTGGCTTGCCTCCCCTTACTCCCCCCCCCCAAACAATTTTTTTTAGCTGCTGGACCACCGGAGGATCAAACACAAATCAGGTTTGGACCTGTCCCGCGCCGAGTAAAGCCAAACACACTATACCATGCCATTTTCTTCCCCACAAGGAGCGTGCCACGAGTGTGACCCAAACCCTCCCTACAGATCGCTCGCGTAATGATCGAATTGATTGCTGTTAACTGCTGAGCGTACACAAAATCTCGGTTACCCAACATGAGGAAAATCAGTAACACCTCCATCTATCGCTTGGAGTTGTTTTTCGGCCGTGTCAGTAAACGTGCAAGAAAACCTCCCCTGTGATGAACCGAAAGGCCATTGAAATAACTGAATCATCACGTCCCTTTCTGCATTCAGAAGGAGATTGGGTGCGGAGACCCGCGGAAATCTATTGTTTATACAAACGCTTTCGGTTATTTTGGGGAGCCCTCTCAGCAGAGACAGAGTGTCAATATAATGGCCGCGCTGGTCGAACTCTTCGTTGGTTTTTCTTTGCCCTTCTCCTCCCCAACCCCCCCCCCCTCCTCCTCCTCCCATCCCCCTTTTCTGTCAGACTCTTACTGCTATTCGGGCGAAAGCGTGCTAAAAGCAACTGGGGCTTGTTGGAGTGGGTAGTCGCGGCCGGCCTATTCATTTCCATCAGGTTTGAGGGGCAGCCCCAAATTCTTCTTTTCCCTCTATTTTGTTGCCCGTGATTTGAGGGTTATTTCAAACTTACAGAGCGGAAGAAATCCTGGAACCTTTCGTGACGCGAGAGTGCCACCAGCGATGACGTCATTTCCCTAAACCCTGCGCAGGGCACGCTGGGAAGGAATTTTGTGGTTTCCTCTTCTTTTGGCGCTGCCATTAGTGTATAGTCGGGCTGGATCGGACTGACGGTCCTCTTTCACACATGATCTGACGCTTACTAACGGACGATTTTGAGCGGGTCTTGGCAGGTGGAAAGCGATATTACTGCAGTTAACCGTTCGTGTTTTCGTATTTTCAACAAGCTGTAGGTGAACTCGATTGCACAGTATATCAGTAGTAGCCTGCATTAAAAAAAAAAAAAAAAAAATGTCAGCATCAGTGCATGTCAAGAGAGCTTGTGGTTCAAGTAAATGAGGTCTGTCATGAACAGAACAGCTGAAGTGAGGTTGAGTGCCGGTTTTTTTTTTTTTTTTTTCGACAGCGAAATGGATGTTGTATGGAGATTACTGAGACTCTCTCTCTCTCATCTCTCCCTCCCTCCCGTGTGTGTGTGTGTGTGTGTGTGTGTGTGTGTGTGTGTGTGTGTGTGTGTGTGTGTGTGTGTGTGTGTGTGTCTGTCTCTCTCTCTCTCTCTCTCTCTCTCTCTCTCTCTCTGTCTCTCTCTCTGTCTGTCTCTCTCTCTGTCTCTCTCTCTCCATCTTTACGCGCGCGGACACACACACACACACACACACACACACACACACACACACACACACACACACACACACACACACACACACACGTTCGCGAACTTGGCTCGTCTGCTTTTAGAAATGTCATGAGCATTAATGTCAACTTTTTTGTGTTGTTGTTTTGATGACAGAGTTACGGAAGATGCTATCCGGATTTTGTACTTGTGGCTTCTTGTCTGTTCAGTTTACCAGACATCGCCTTTGGGATCGGCGCCTGTCAAAAGGCATTCCCCTTACATCCTGGTATTTGCCAAGGAATCCGAATTTTGAAGAAAACAAGCTGAGGGGAAATAACTCTCAACATAAATGGCGTCAGATAAGGAATGTCAGTAAAGGAAGGACGGAAGTGGAGATGAAACAATGATGACGATGACAGAGACGATGAAGACGGGTGACTCAATGTTGAGTAGAAACGAACGAAGATAAGTGCTGTGCAGAAAGGTAGTTACAGGTTACGGAAAAAAGAAAACCAAACAAACAACAAAATAAGACAACAAAACAACAACAACAACAACAGCAGCAACAACAACAACATTATTAATAATAATAAATCGTACTTATACAGTGCAAACTCTCACACAATGACAATGCGCGTACTCCCGCATTCATACCAGCAACTATGTCACACACACACACACACACACACACACACACACACACACACACACACACACACACACACACACACACACACACACACACCAGCTGAAACAAGAGGAAGTAAGCGGACCTAGTCGAAATCCAGCCGGAACAAACACGTTTTCAAGTCAGACTTGAAACGATCTATGTCCGTCAACTCTTTTCAGACCAGCAGGTAGTGCGTTCCATAGTGACGTGGCAGCGAAGTTTAACGCGCGCTCGCCTACTGTCAAGAACAACTCCAACAACCGCCACAGTAACAACCGCTTACAAGGAAAAGGTAACTGGAAAGAAGAGACGCCATCTCAATTTGAGTATCTCGAGCCAGACTGTGGGAAACAAAACCCTGTGTGGCGGAACATGAACTGGATACGACTGGTTATTTTATTTTGGTGTGGATTAGTATCAAGTTTGGTATTTCACCGCTCTGCCTAAATGAAAGACACAGTGTCCGCATGGTAATCCGCAACCAACGGAGGTAATTTCGCGGTTTTCAACCATCTGAGGACTAACTCTGTAATTTTTTATTTATTTATTTATTTTTTTGGGGGGGGGGGGGGGGCTACAGTAGTTTCAGTGTGTGAAAGATTCATCGGAGTCAAAGTAAATGTTACTATGACATTCGAAATCTGATAAAATATATCATACTGTAGCATTTTGATGATAAAAACGCATTTTACGACTTTTTTCTTGTAAACTTAAAGGCCCAATCTTCAAAGATTGTTCGCTCTGTGCTGGTAGAGTGATTTCACTGATCAACTTTCTCAACGCTTGACTGTAGAGGTCCGATGAATGGGATCGCCAGCTTCCTAATCTTATTCTCAGCAGTGATTTCATCATCCCGTGCAGAACGAACCACAGCGCTAGCAACATAGGTTTCTACCAGGCAAAGGGAAGCAACCATCTGTTAGTATGCTACTGGGAAAATTTCTCAGCAGAGAGAGAGAGATGATGATGATGATGAAACTTTATTTATCAACGGTAAAAGTTTTGACAGAAATTCGCCAGTTTGCAAACTTGCCGTTGCTAATACTACAGAGACTATCTACTAAGGAAAAAAAGGAGCAAGATATAAAAGGTATTATGCACTAAACTACAAGAAACAAAAACCATCGAGAAAATCGTCCATCAGGTCAAAACGCATTCACACACACGTGCGACCTTCGTAAATACAGATCACAGAGAGAGAGAGAGAGAGAGTTAAAAACAATAGCAATACTGAGCAGCAACAACAAACCTAACAGCTTTCCCCAAAGTGCTTTGAATGTGTAGTTATTTCGCTTTCCATTCCTGCATTTTTAGCACCCAGTCCCAAACCTGTCTGTCTGATGTTCGGTCAGCTGTATAGCGCTGCCCCCCACCGACTCCTAGCCTCCCACGAGATCGGCTACTCTCGAACCCATGGCCCCAGTAGACTGCCCACTGTACTAATAATAGCATAATAATAATGAGTATTGTATAGGCGCTTTACCCAGTTTCATGAATCGGCTCAAAGCGCCGCGAACTGAACCCAGCACGCACGCTCACGTGAATCACACGCATTCTCTCACAGACTGGACATAATCACATTACAATCACGTGGTGCGAAGGGCCAGCTCACCTATTTAAATTTCGGAATTTGGAATTGCATTTATTTTTCAAATTTGGTGGGCTGAACATTTCCAAAGCAGAGCGGGAGGAAGGAGAGAACCCCCGACGATCGGCCCGAATGAACGGTGCCACATACGAGAAGGAAAAATTCTTTGCCCCGAGAGGGACTCGTACCCCTGACCTCTCGCATCGGTGACAAGTCTCTTAACCACTAGATCACCGACCGCCCCACTAACTGTGACAGTCTCATACGAAACACATTTTCTGACAATGGTGATTTCTTGATAATCATATGAGCTAATCATGGGGTGGGGGATAATCGCCGTTTGGTTAAACAAACTGACTGCAGCAAGTAATCTTATTCCCCCCTCACCTTCCCCTCTCCCCCCACTCCAATGTAGCCCAGTAGCCCCCCCCCCCCCCCCCATTATCTGAACACAGACGACAGTGCAATCAAAGCTTGTAGGGTAGGATAATTAGGCTTTTTATACAGCGGAACGTAGAAGAAGGTGACTTCAATTACCTTTTTCTAATTAAACAGAGCATTAACTGCTATGGGGGTAGGTTACCTGATCTGATGGGCACAGTGTACACAGCGTTTTCTGTTATTTACCAACTATAAGAGGATAGGCTTTGCACTTGCGATGACAAAGGAAATTCACAACAGCAAAGAAGCGTTTTCGGTCTAAACCGTTACATGTTTCTGAATGTTTTCCGCGATACGTGTCACCTGCAGTGACCTGCTCAGTGCACAAGCATCAAATACAGTCGGTTTAGAGGGCTCTTTGACTCAACGGACAAAATAATAGCCGCCAGTATCCAGGAAACATCATTCTGATTGGGGTTAAATTTCACGGTCAACAATGCGTGTCTTGTCTAACAGTAACAATATTTAGAACGGACTTCTGCGCATTGCTGTACCCGCAAACACACATGCGCACACTTAGTGCATACCCGAAAAAGCCCATTTATGTTATAGGGCTCATTTAGTGAAAATGGCAAGTTAAACTGTCGTTTTTAACGGTGACGCGGACAGAGAAAAAAAATTCACGGATACCACCACAGCATTAGGGCCCTGTGCTCTACTGATTTCTGCAATAAAAAGGTAGGATCAAATTTGTTCTACATTGTTCCGTATTTTTCCTACCCTACTGTGGAAAACATGAAATTCTACACTCTTTACATGCGATAATTTTTTTGCAGAATGTCTAGTGACACCATTAGAAGTGGAACAACTCAGAAGAGGTCATTAAAAAGTGGAGGAACTCGACCGAGCACGTGACCTGTACAAACGAGGTCGCTCGTGGCGTCACTGGACACGTGTTTGGCCCTAAACTGGAGCAGAATCCGGCTAGTGTGATTGATGCTTGACATATATTTTTCAGTCTGACCTACATTGGCACTATGAGCATGTTTGAATATAATATTTTATTGTCGGCGCTACCCCGATCATGCCTGGAGGATGAGAACGACGTACCCCCTTTTTTAAAGGTATTTTTCAGGATAAAGTTTCAGATTTGTTTTCAAATGTAAGACCTTCAAAAATACATCGATCGATGAACGACTGCAAATTTTGGCATTTAGTTTTTTCTCGTGTAGCGGGCACAGGTGCTTGAAATAATGTCAAGAACTGTGACTTTCTCTCTCTCTCTGTCTCTCACTCTCTCTCACTGTCTCTCACTGTCTGTCTGTCTGTCTCTGTCTGTCTGTCTCTGTCCCTCTCTCTCTCTTTCGCGCCCGTGTGTGTGTGTGTGTGTGTGTGTGTGTGTGTGTGTGTGTGTGTGTGTGTGTGTGTGTGTGTGTGTAAACCAACCCAAAAAGAAGAAGAAGAAGAACAACAACAACAAAAAACCACACTCGATGATAATGACGATGGTGTGGACAACCATGACGACAACGATGATGATGACGACGACGATGATGATGACGACGACGTCGACGATGATAATGATAAAGACGACGACGACGACGATGATAATGATGACCACGACGACGATGAGGATGATGACGATGATGGAAACTTGATACAACGCACGGTTCCATCCTAACTGAGTGTTCACACCACGCAAGCTGTATCGAGTAGTCGCATCAGGTTTGTCTGCTGGACTGTGGCTGCTAGGTTCTAGTCTGGCATGTAGATCGGGTAATGTTGGCGGATTTAGACAGCTAATCCTGGCTGTCCACTTCTGTATTGACCACGGCGCGAGGCCAAACGGGAGCGGACAACCCTCGGCACCGACGGGGAGAGATTTCTTGTTTTGGAATCACAACGACCATCAGACGTTTTCCCTATTCCTTTTCCTGCCCTATCGTTTCCCCACTTCTTTCGATATTGCTCCTAATTCACGGGTGGAATGCACAGAGGGCTCGGAAACTATAGGGGAATTTGTCTTTTTTTTTTTTTTTTATTCTGCAGGAGGATGAAGATGAGGGTGATGGTCTGATGCTGACAGTGTGAAACATCGACCTCAATTTTGATCACACGCAGCTTTGTCTTGTGAACACTTTTTAACCCGTACACTTCATAAACATAGGTAAAAAACAAACTTCCACATACAAAGGAAGAAGCGTTTGTAGTCCGGATTGATCCCCAGCAACAGTAACCAGGGGCATTGGGATAGGTCCATTCGAAAGCCCCTTCGATCTGTCAGTGCTGCTTGGCTCTGACCCTAACCTTTGCAAACTGCAGTCCCGTCTTTTGGCGTCTTATTCATAACTTGACATAAGCCTTCTAGATGCCCGCAGAAGGATGCAGACAAGCAATATTATTGTCTATTCATTGCTATCAATCCCTTGTTTTGACTACTTGGACAGTGTTGGGCATTAGCAGCTTACATGGTCAAGGGGCGCCTACTTGTCAGTGATACTCCTTACTTTCTTTGCTGTGATAGAGAACAGTAAGGCACATACCTCACTACCTCACACGAAAGAAGATTGAACAACAACAACAACAACAACTACTACTACTACTACTACTATACTCATTATTATCATCATTATTGTTATTGTTGTTATATTATTATTTTTGTTAATTAGGAGTTTTTGCAAACCGAATT
>JACVVK020000604.1:150000-200000 GCA_018292915.2 Batillaria attramentaria
TATGCTTTGTGGTACTGTTGCGATTGTTTCCCTTATACATGTATTTTTGTATATTACATGAGTATGTTACATGAGTCATGTATAATGCCTCACTTGACATTCCTCCAATAGAAAGAAAGGAATAAAAACCTTTGAATCTTTGAATCTCAAAACATGAGCATGCGCACATCCGTACTAAGAAAAAAAAATACCCGCCATTTTGATTTACCCCTGTAGTAGTTTCAAAAGCATCTCGCAAAAGTTTAAGGAAACCACGTGCTGGTTTGTTGCAACACTTGAATGTCTTATCGGCTTTGATCAAGCGGTGTCTTGCCGCTTTTCTGATGGGACGCCGCAAGCCAATGTAAATGAAGATAAGCACAGCGCGACACCTGAAGCTGTTAACTGTTTTTTAGAGGAGGTTCTGTGTCGATAGGGGGGTTTCATACTTGATCACTGCTGTATACGTTGTAGGTTGTTTTTTGGGGGCTTTTTTTTCTATTTTTTTTTCTGTTGTGCCCTTTTGGTTGCTGAGTAGGGGAGGCAGAAACATAGTCTCTGGGTGAGGGGAGACGGGTGTGTGTGTGTGTGTGGGGGGGGGGGGGGGTAGCGTTCTTTTCCACCCCATAAGGGTGATATCAAAGACGGGGCAACGAAAAGAAGGCCAGCACAAATATTTGGCCCCAGCCGGGACTCGAACTCAGGACCCGAGCATTGAAAGTCCAACGCTTTACCATTCGGCCACCTCAGCTCCGTGAGGGGAGAAGATTTGTTTGTGTAAATCTGTTTTTAAGTTGCTTTTGTAAATGAAAACAAGCAAAGCGTTACACATGAAGATTTCATTGAAAAAAAAAGAAAGAAAAGAATCTGTCTAGATAAGTGTGTTTGATATTTGAGTACTGCTGTCTGCGTTTGTTTTTGTTCCTGCTGCGCACTTAACTTGCGGAGTAGGTGAGGGAAAGAGTTATGTAATCAATACGCTTTGTTTGATGGTGTTATGCTCTCTCTCTCTCTCTCTCTCTCTCTCTCTCTCTCTTTCCCACTAACGCGGACTCCCGCCCTCCCGCTTGTTTGTCATAACGTATTAATTTTACCCCGGAAAGAGGAAGTTACTAAGGCTGCGTTGGAATAGTTTGCCCCCTTGTGTCATTTGCACCTGCTGTAAATGCACTGCGACCGTCTAAACAACATAGCGATTGTACCATTACCACAAGGTAACCCCAATCCTAAATCTAAACCTAACCCTAAACCGATCTAAGCAGGCAAACTCTACTAAATGAGCGTGGCTGCTGGTTGGTATGGTTAGCCCGATACAGCGCAGGAGTGCGAACTATACTAATTGAGCTTTACTAGATAAGATAAGATAAGATAAGATAAGATAAGATAAGATAAGATAAGATGAATTTATTCGCTTCTTAATTACAAAGAAGAATTGGGCTTGCTCATGTATACGCAAACATACCACGGAAATACAAAACCGACATACATGCATACATCATTACACACTCACACACTCAGTCACTGGCTAAAACACAATTTAAGAAACAGACATTACCTCACATTAACTATGTTGAACAGCAATACGAGTGACAATTCAGATGGAGGGGCAGACTAAGGGAGGTCACTCTAAGTGCTTTTTTTTTTTTTTTTTGCGACTTGGTCGTATGGACGTGTAGTACAGGCATGGAAGCTTTAGGCCAATGGCATACTTTCATTTGAAGAGGCAAAGTCAGGTAAATGGTCGCAGTGGCCAGACGGTACATCGATTCATTTGGTAAACAGCCTTGGAGCTTGGTAAGCAGCAGTTATTTCTCCCTCAGGACTCATTTCGAACATAGAGACATTAACAGCGAAAACAGAAGTGTTCCAAATCAGATCAAATCAAATCAAATCAAATTACTTTATTAATTCCAGGGCCCGTGTGTAAAACTCGAGGTTAATTTAACCCACGGCTACGGGCCTTATCCAGACTAGGACAAAAAACAAACAAACAAACAAACAAACCCCAAAACAAAATTTAATAAAAAAAGGAATCGAAGAAAGAAAGACAAAAAATCCTTCTATAACGGCATAGGCACCTTGCTGGAATGGACCCTCTTCCCGATCTAAAAAAAAACAAAAACAAAAAACAACAGAAAATTTAACCCTACAGCTAGTTTAGTTCGAGGTTAGACTCTAACCCGGGCTAAACTCCTTAACCCCGACTTTTACATGTAGGCCCAGAAGGGCAATTATAGCACACCATAAAAAATATGATAAGACAATAATAACAAGTAAAACTTGGCACTAGCAGAAGCCTCGGTCACGCACACACAAGTAAATCTAATTTCGCACGCGCGCGCACACACACACACACACACACACACACACACACACACACACACACACACACACACACACATCCGTATACGTCCAAAGCACTCACGCTCTTAAACTATACATTTCCACTGGGTAAACTTTCCTGAACATTTCACAGCTTTTGTGCTAGCTACAATTATTTTGTCCCCCAAAAATCTGTATTTGGTTTTGAAATATTATGTTTAGTAGTATATTCTGAAAAATCAAGTGAATGCATGGTCCTCGACGGAAACAACACGTTAAATTTTGCGAGGGGCATAACTCAAGTATCTGCTTTTCTATCTCTTGACGTAAAGTGCCTAAAAATGTGAACCAAAATTCACGTTAATTTTATCCGTTTCTACAGCCATTTTCAGCAAAATGTTCAGCAACATATCTCCGTCCTTTCAGGTTTATTTTCATAGAAGGATGTGGGCTGCCAATAACTCTGACATTTAACGTGCGCACTTCCTTCACCGCAGGTCAACCTGAAGTTTAATATTTGAGAGGTGTCTAGCAAAGGTCGTAAAACTGATATGTAGCCCGTGCGGTGACCGTGCTGTAACTGACATTAAACGCCCCCATTTCAAGATTCCTGGTCGGTGTAATCATCTACAGCTACTCCCTGGCTCGTTTGACTCCAGGGCACTTCCAGCCTGAAGCTTAATAGACCCAGGGCACTTCTAGCCTGAAGCTTAATAGACCCAGGGCACTTCTAGCCTGAAGCTTAATAGACCCAGGGCACTTCTAGCCTGAAGCTTAATAGACCCAGGGCACTTCTAGCCTGAAGCTTAATAGACCCAGGGCACTTCTAGCCTGAAGCTGCATTGACCCGGAACACTTACAGCCTGACACTGCTTAGATCCGGGGCGCTTCCAGCCTCAAGCTGCCTTGATCCGGGGCACTTCTAGCCTCAAGCTGCCTTGATCCGGAGCGCTTCCGGCCTCAAGCTGCTCACACCAGGGGCACTTCTAGCCTCAAGCTGCCTTGATCCGGAGCGCTTCCAGCCTCAAGCTGCTCACACCCGGGGGCACTTCTAGCCTCAAGCTGCCTTGATCCGGAGTGCTTCCAGCCTCAAGCTGCTCACACCGGGGGCACTTCTAGCCTCAAGCTGCTCACACCCGGGGCACTTCTAGCCTCAAGCTGCCTTGATCCGGAGCGATTCCAGCCTCAAGCTGCTTAGACCCGGGGCACTTCTAGCCTCAAGCTGCCTTGATCCGGAGCGCTTCCAGCCTCAAGCTGCTCAGACCCGGGGCACTTCTAGCCTCACGCTGCATTGACCCGGGGCGCATCCATCCTCAAGCTGCTCAGACCCGGGTCACTTCACGCTGGGGGAGTACATCCCGCGTATAACACCGGCTCGACAGAAGACTTTGGATTCAGTGCAGTTGTGCACCAGTAAGATCGTTACAGTCTATCACAGCACAGTTCGTACCCCGCACAAGTATCCCGCATTCTGATCGTTTTCCTGTCTAGGTCCTGTGTGCACAAATCAGGCAAGGCTAAAGGCGCGTCTTAACTATGGCCGAAGAGGTCCTCGCCGATGACATCCGAATTTCTTCGCCTTTGTTCCGCGTGGCCTCCACGTACTAACTAGGCGTCAAGCATTCGTGACATGTGACCGAAGGAAAATAGCAATGGCGCCGATTGTGAGCTTACCAGTGAAGTGCGTCTCGTAGCGGTAACCCTCGTAGCAACTGTAGCTGTTGAGGGAAATCAAGGGGTTACACGACAACATGGCTTTACGCACTCAAAAGGGCACTATCTGAACTGATCAATGTGACCCATCTGCACCATGAATTGCATTAACCCTTTCAGCACCGAAGGAATCTCAGTAGCGGTAACGCTCTGTGCCTGGGAGTTTTCCAAGTGTGCTAGATCTAAAGCTGAGCTCTTGCATACAAAACCCTATCTCTCAAGAAGTATTGGATCCATCCTATAGGGAAATCTTCCACTGTGCAGAGCGTATGAGAGTCGGTCACATGCACGCCGCATATTAGTCTCAGGGTCTGCGAGACCGTAGGTGATACGGTGGCAGGGCTGAAAGTGTTAAAAACCGAAATAATCACCAACGAAACCACTGAACCGACAGACAGTTACGAGCCGGTACACCGGCGTAGCAGACGGTCACCAGCACACGGCGGAAGAAAAACGTCATACCAACAACAATGTCGCGGTTTTGCATCAATTTTAGCAAACAAAATCAAAATTCTACACTACCTCAGTAATCAGAGTGACGCAAGTGAGCCATGAAAGTTATAGATGCCTGAAATATCAGCGACTAGAACGTTGACTCGGTACTCATGTGACGCGAGCAGACGGCGTTAGCATGCGAAGCAAAAACGCTGTAATTACAGATATTTCGCATTCTTACTTCACCTGTAACATTGTAAGTCAAATGTACACTATCCTTACTAATCAATGTATTCCAGCAGCACCAAGAAACTTCTTCATTGCCGAAATATTAATGCTTGTAACTTTGAACCGACACCGGCCATGTGCGAGCGCGACCCTCCGCCATCTTGAAATCAGATAGCTGGCGAATCTGGACCACCCAATCAGATAGCGTCTGGCGAAATCATTCGGGGTTGATCGCGGTTGATCGTATAACATGTTGAGCGAAGCCCGAACAGCCCAAAATCTCTTCGCGAGGCCCCAAAATGTTTCTAGCGAAGCGTTTTTTTCTTCGCTCTTCGGTGTTGATCGCCATAGTTAAGACGCGCCTTAAGGGTTCCTTAACGACAAACATGAGTATAATCAAAGTGCAACACTCGTACTAAGCCAAATTTAAATCCATGCAGACATAATTTTTTTTTAAATTATTGCGGCCACTGGTGCACAAACCCCAAACTTACTTGGTAGGAACTGAGTTAATTCTAAGCCCTGAATGCAAAACACCGCCGTCCGGAAGCCCTGCGAGCGAACATTCAAACTTCCTGCAGCTCTAGTATTCAGCGGTATTTGACCAGAACACTGGAACAAACATGGAAAACAGCTCAGAACGCGTCCCGGAAAAATTAGGGCAAAGGCATGTTGTTGTAGCCACTTGCCACACGAGAAACGAGGGGAAAAAAAAACCAAAACACAAAACAGTGTTCGCGGTTTGTTCGGACTCAAAATAATAATAATAATAATAATAAGCGCATTAGTATAGGCGCTTTGTCCCAAATATTTGGCTCAAAGCGCCGCGAGCTAAACCCAACACGCACGCTCACGTGAATCACACGCATTCTCTCACGCACTGGACATGAACACATTACAATCACGTGCTGCTAAGGGCCAGCTCAGCAATTTAAGTTTCGGAATTTTAGAATCGCATTTATTTTGTCATTTTTTGGGCTGAACGTTTCCAAAACACTCCGTCTGATATCAGCCGTGGCTGACTCGATTTTCGCGTCGCGCGGCGCCTTTTGTGAGATACTGTCACTGGGAGGTGTCTAAGTGGTACGGTGTGAGACCCTGCCAAAAACGATTTGCAAGCATAGGATTGTCGGAATATCAGTCTTTAATATTTGGGGGTGGGGGTGGGTGTTTGGGAGTTTAACGTCCTTTTCCACCACATAAGGGTGATATCAAAGACGGGGCAACGAGAAAAAAGGCCAGCACAAATATCTGGCCCCAGCCGGCAAGATTCGAACTCACGACCCGAGCATTGAAAGTCCAACGCTCTACCATTCGGCCACCCCGGCTCCCCTTTAATATTTGGGAGGTGTCTAGCAGAGGTCGTAAAAAGAAATATCACACGTGCAACGACCCTGCTGTAACTGACATTAATCGAAATTGAATTTCAGTAAACACACGGTTTATGGGAGGAGCGCCACAGTTTAAAACGAGGAATATTCAGATAATATAGGGAGTTCTATGAGGCAGGGAGCGATACGTATCTCGTATCTGAACGGGGGAGACTGCTCTTGCGGGTAACTCGCATATTCCTATTCAAGCGTAATATCTTCATTTTCTTACGGTTGAGAAACATTCATGCGAAATATCCCGTTCAATAACGAGAAAATATTGAAATGGGGGGTAACTTTAAAGCAATGAAAATACTTTTTTTTTTCTTTTTTTTTTTTAAAATACAACTCTCTCGCTTAAAGTACAACTCTCTCGCTCCTACTCTCTCCACGCCATCGGCACCACCATCATCTTTTCTGTTTCAGTAATAACATACAAGCGGGTGGGTGGTGGGTGTTTAGGGGATTAACGTCCTTTTCCACACCATACAGGTGATATCAAAGACTGGGCAACGATGAAAAAGCCAGCACAAACAACATGCAAGCAGATATAAGGTAATCCTATCTCATGTCTAATGTGTGTGTGTGTGTGTGTGTGTGTGTGTGTGTGTGTGTGTGTGTGTGTGTGTGTGTGTGTGTGGTACTGCTGCTAATTAAGCTTCAATACCCTGCGCTGTACTAAGATAAGTCGCGTTATCTGCAATAGATCTAAGTCTCGCTGGCAGCGTTTGAATATTTAATAAGTGGGAGCTGGGTAATGCGATAGTATTCTATGTTTGAGAACAAAGAGTCCATTCCTTTCTCTCGTTTCTCTGTTTATCAGAAATTCAACAAGGGACTTCGAATACTATACTGTACTCTTTAACTCTTTCATAAAACTTAGACTTGATGAAATTCTTTCTTTTTGCTATGCTTATTCTTCTCCGTCCTTTTCTTCTTTTACTTCTTTTCCTTCTTCTTTCGCTTCTTGATTATCTCCTCTCACGTCTTATTCTTCTACTTGTAATAATAATAATAATAATAATAATAATAATAATAATAATAATAATAATAATAATAATAACTGAGTATTGTATAGGCGCATTACCCATTTTCTTTTAATCGGCTCCAAGCAGCGCAAACTGAACCCAACAAGCAAGCTCACGTGAATCACACGCATTCTCTCATACAAATTCTCCTCCTCTACTTCTTTCTCCTCCTCTACTTCTTCTACCGAACGGTACAGCGTTTGAATCCCTGCTGGGGCCAGATATTTGTGCTGGCCTTTTCCTCGTTGCCCCGTCTTTGATATCACCCATACGTCGTGAAAAAGCACATCAAACACTCCGAAACACCCACCCACTTACCCATCCGTCTTCATCTGCTAATGTTTTTTTTTTTATGTCTCATTTTACTTCCTTACTTTCTTTTTCTATTTCTTCTTCAACTACTGTCTTTTCTAGCACATGTACTCCTTCTTCGGAGTGTGGGACTCTCAATGCTCGGGTGAGTTCGAATCCCGGCTAGAGCCAAATATTTGTGTTGGCCTTTTCCTCGTTATGATATCACCCATACGTGGTGGAAAAGCACGTCAAACACCCCCAAACACCCACCCAATTGTACCAGATCTACTTCCTTACATCTTTCTTCTATTTCGTCTTTAACTACTGCGTTTTCTACTACATATACTCCTCCTTCGGAGCGTTGGACTTTCAATGCTCGGGTCGTGAGTTCGAATCCCGGATGGGGTCCAATATTTGTGCTGGCCTTTTTCTCGTCGCCCCGTCTTTGATATCACCCATACGTCATGAAAAAGCACGCCAAACTACCAAACACCCACCCAATTACCCTCCTTCTTGTACGTCCTTTTTAGTCTCCTTCTACTTCCTTAATTTCTTCTTCTATTTCTTCTTCTTAAACTATTGCCTTTTCTACTACATGTACTACTCCTTCGGAGCGTTGGACTCTCAATGCTCAGGTGAGTTCGAAGCCTGGATAGGGCCAAATATTTGTGCTGGCCTTTTTCTCGTTGCCTTGTCTTTGATATCACCCTTATGTTATGTGGTGGAAAAGAACGTTAAACTCCCGAACACCCACCCATTTTCTCACTCCTCCTTCTTCAAATTTCATCTTGAACATTGCAGCTGTGGCATTTAGACGGGGATTGTTTCTCAGTTTCTTCCGTGTTGTTCAAAACTTTTGAACTTCACAAAACAAGGAGGGTTTCAACAGCGCTTCGAGTATCCGAGACGCTGCTAAGATCAGTTTCGAATTTTGAAGGAGTGTTTCCTTGATAGCAGCTAGCCTGGGTCTTTGTCAAGGTAAGTTTAATAAGCACAATGGCCAAGATGGCCATTCCCACTCCCTGGATATGGTTCTTGAAATAGCATGCACAGCTTTGCATTAGCGCAGCAAATATAGCAGATGGTAAGGAATTCGCGATTAGGAAGGATCCGCAAAGTTGTGAACTCGATCTTACACACGAGAAAGCGTGCACGTGCTGGCACGTGGCATTGGTTCAGGGTCAATGGATCCTGAGATAGAGGTCGAAGAACACAAATACACAAATGGCGATATATTCCCTGTTAGCCTTAGGCATCATAGTCACCCCTAAAAATGTCTCAATCTAGAAACAGTTACAAACCATTCAAAGGCATGCACCTGACAGCATTTAACAAAATTTGAATGTCTCCTTTCCGCTCAGGCCTCACTGGAGTGATGCACGTTTACTTTCTGTTTAGGCCAGAGAGGCAGTTCACACAAATCCATATGTCAAATGCTGGCACTGGGTCAAGAGAAGCGTACTCACGGACGCGGCTAATACGCTTATGCTGAACGAGATTGCGAGAATCGCAGAACTTGAATGTTCGACCGCTCGCACGAAGTGTAAACAACATCGTATCGCATTCAGAGCTGTACTAATCATCAAGATAGAGTCTTTCGAGCATACATACGCACCCATAGGCGAACCTGTTCCAAAACATAAGCTGGCTTAGTAAGAATGGAAACAACTCGTTTCATTCATTATTATTATTATTGTTATACATACACAGGTTTTGTGCTTCCTAGTTGTACATCGTAGGCCCTGGGTTGCTGATAGTAATATTGGAGTGTTAGAGTTGATGAGCTTGCTGTTTGGAGGAGGATGGTGCATGGGGTATTCGCATCCTGTTCAGTCACATAAGGGTGGCATCAAAGACGGTTCATGGATTAAACGGGAGACAGGCCCATTTTGGTTCCCCAGCGGAGAATCGAACTCAGGATCCACGGGAAGCATTGACAGCCCAACCACCTAGGCTTAACTATTGCTCAGCTTAAGGTCTTTATGTTCATCATAAGTTCCGAGGGGGTAAAACTGAGGCTTAACAAAATTCTAATGCTGTTTGATGATGATGATGATGATGATGATAATGAGTATTGTATAGGCGCTTTACCCAATTTCATGAATCGGCTCAAAGCGGCGCGAACTGAATCACACGCATTCTCTCACACACTGGACATAAACACATTACAATCACGTGGTGCGAAGGGTCAGCTCAACTCAGCTATTTAAGTTTCGGAATTTAGAATTGCATTTATATTTCAAATTTGGTGGACTGAACATTTCCAAAGCAGAGGGGGGGGAAGCCGGAGTACTCGGAGAGAACCCCCGACGAATGGCCCGAATGAACGGTGCCACATACGAGAAGGAAAAATTCTTTGCCCCGAGTGGGACTCGAACCCCTGACCTCTCGCATTGGTGACAAGTCTCTTAACCACTAGACCACCGACCGCCCCAAAAGATATTCCTTTTGGCCACTGTGACCGTTTTTGTGACTGCTAATACCAGAGAAAATGACTTTCTTTGACCTAACGCTTCCATACTTGTACTACACGTTGATAAGACCAAGTCGCTAAATATAGTCACCAATCAGCGCTGTTGTGTGCCTGCCATACGTATTGACACTTTAATGACAAGTGAATTAGTCTTTCCAGAGGAGCTACACGTTATCAATATTGGTTAACAATTTGCTGTTCAGCTGCCGGCTCTGTCACCTCTTTGGACAAATCTCGTATTTCTCACAGGTGCTGAGTGTTTTCTCAGCTGCTCTACGCAAACACAGCGCGATTTTTCTAAAACTATGGTTTCCTCTCGACATTTACCCTCTCTCTCTCGCGCGCGCG
Source organism: Batillaria attramentaria (assembly GCA_018292915.2). NCBI lineage: Eukaryota > Metazoa > Mollusca > Gastropoda > Batillariidae > Batillaria > Batillaria attramentaria. The sequence goes on from JACVVK020000604.1 coordinate 160,191, forward strand.
CGCGCGTGCGTGCGTGCGTGTGCGCGCGTGTGTGTGTGTGTGTGTGTGTGTGTGTGTGTGTGTGTTCCGGAAATCCGTTTAGTCCTCCTCCTGCACATGCGAACGATCCGGCAACGCCCCCGCGATACCACACCACTCGGCAAACATCGGATGTTGTCGGAGAATAGCGGATATTGACGAAGCCATCGACGGAGGAAAACGGAAGCAGATCGGAACAGCTCGACATCCCGAAACACAAACAGCGGACTGAACAAACTGTGGGTGGTCAGGAACTGGAGTTGTTCAATAGTGAGACGATCAATGGTACATCAATGTATCTTCAGAACCACAGAGGTCCTCCTTTGTGTTGTGCAAGATGGGTCCATAATTTCACATTTCATGGAGAAACCTTCTTCATCCATTACAGTCATCTTTCCTACGCTGAGTTTGCCACCATATTATTTTCATTATTATCATTATTATTATTAAAATCATCATCAACAACAACAACAACATTCAAAATGGGTGGCGTTGCAACTCGCCGATAGATTTTATCCTGGAGGAAGCAACCCAAATAGCCCAAAAGAGATAATAAAGTAGAAACAACAACAATAACAATACAACAACAACAACAACAACAACAACAACAACAACAACAACATTACCAACAACACAGCATTAACAGCAGCAGCAACAAAGACAAGAACAACTGCAGAAAATGAACACCACCACCAACAACAGCAGCAGAAAACCACAGTAAATACACCAACAATCAACAAGAACAGCGATATTGTCTGCAGCATCGACAACAACATTTATCGCCAACAAACTCATGAAGCCAGTAGTCGCCGAAATTGCCTGCGCTCAGCGAACGAACACCATTTTTCTCCTCGCGCACAATATTAATTCCTGATGCTCCAAAGCTGGGGAGCGGCAACCTCCAGCCGCTGTCTCATTAACTTATGTAAAGAAATTAATTTCCTATCTTCTCTCCCTTGTCGTTTGTTTTCTCCCTTGCGTGAGCGAGATATCGTCGCCTTGGTAGTGATAAACATGTCGCGGGCAGGCAATGTAACGAGGGAAGAGAAGTTATGTATTCTATACACGCCATCCCTTATCTGTGCTGTTTTCTGATTGGCTTTCTGTCAGTAGCGGAGTGGGACCACGAGGACTAACAACCAATTTCGGCAGAGCGGGTTTTGCGTTCACGAACAGTGCTGCTTCTTTGTGGCTAAGCTTCCTGCGTAGAACTGTTTAGAGTGAAATAAAAAATGCTGTGTTGAGGGCCAGTCCTACCTTTTAACCCCCCGATTCCAAACTCTCTGTTTTGGCAAATCGAAAAGAACCAAAAAATAAAATCGCTGTAAGTGACAGTTAGGATAGGAGTAGGCTACATATTACTTCATTCTATTCTTGAAGTAGAAGCTGAGGGGTTGGGGCTGCTAGTGACAAATACAAATTCGAGGAAAACCAACCAACCAAACAAACACACGCACGCACGCACGCGCGCGCGCACACACACACACACACACACACACATGCGCGCGCGCGCACACACACACCCACACACACACACACACACGCACACAAATGCGGACAGAAAGTTCAGAAACATAAAAGAAAAACAACCACGAGAAGAAAAAGGTTCTCATCTTCACCATGCTTTTTCATCGTTATCTGTTGGCTCGTACTTGTCAACGCTTCCTGACTGAAACTAACCCAGTAGCTGAACTGCGAATGTATCCAGACAAAACCGAGCAGGTGTGTCGACCACGCAGAACCCCAGAATATCAAGCTTCACCAAGTAGAAGAACGGAACAAGAGAGCGGTATCTCAAGTACAGATTACAGGGCGGAAATAATGGAAGAGGACAGTATCTCATTCATCTGTATGGCGTGTGCGTGGTGGTGGTCTTGCCTCCTAGCCCTGTGAATATACGGAGATCAGTCCTTATTTTTCAAATGTGCCTGAGCAGTCTTTTTTACCGAAGTGAAAGCTATTTCCGCTGTATTCTGGTGAGTTCTCAGACAAAGGGGTTCTGAAACGAACTAATGGTTGGGTCGTGCGCATGTGTATGTTTTTCTCCGTCAGAAATTAGACTTAGGCTACCTCTCTCTCTCTCTCTCTCTCTCTCCGCCCACGCCCCCCCTCCTCCCGCTACCACCCGCCCCCTCTCTCTCTTTTTCACGTGGTTACGAAAGGAAATACAGCGGCTAGAGAAAGAAAGAAAGAAGAACGGAAGAAAGAGGGGAAAAAACCACAAAGAAAGAAAGACACAAAGAAATGCAGAAAGAAAGACAAAATGAAACGCAGGAGAACCCCAAAAACCAACCACACAAACAAACAGACAAACAAACAAATGGCCAAGCGTCTTCCCTCCAAAATCCTGAAGGTAATAAGAGACACAACCACTAAGTGAACTATTCTACTGGAAAAATTGCCCTTCCAGACTCTGTCTACTCTTCGATGCATCAGCCCCCATCTCTCTGTTTGCTGCGCTGAGCCAGAGGGTGCAATCTATTGGTATTCCGCAAAAAATACGCCAATAATCTGGGAGGCTCTTGACCAAATTGCTTTGCCACATTTTGATAAGCCTCTTAAACCTGGATCCTTGCCTGCAGGAAATGCGGTGTACTTTGAATGAAATAAATTGTTTTCTTCTGTTCCATTTTGCATTGCCTGTGGGCGGTCTGTAGGTTCAATTTTCCCTTCATGGTAAAGAGTATTACCCAAGCACAATGTTCTCATCTGCGTAGAAATTGCATGTAGGGGCGACTTAATGAAACCAATTTATCGAAAATTGGACACGCAGACGTGAAATTTATATCGGATTGGATCGCATTTTCATACCTTGAATGTTTACTGAGCTCGGATACCTAAAACTGTGAAGAGTTGGTGTAAACAGCTTAGAGTTTTTTTTGCTTTAGTGAAAAAACGAAGTGGTACGAATATGACTCTGTGGCCTTTTTTTCCCATAAAACAGCAACAAAACTCAACAGAATACTCCTCAAATATGCTATTTTGGTCAGTACAGAATTAACGATGAGAACGGAAAGAAAGAAAGAAAGGATTATAAAGTGAAAGAATGATAGCAGTACGCCTAAAGAAAAAAAAAAACTTGAAGAAACGAATAAACACTTACTATTCAAACTACTTAATAGAAAGAATAAGTTACGAGAGGGGATTTTAACTTTGTTTTCCTGTGGACAGTTCCTCGTGCATCAAGTGTTGTAAATGTTTCCTTCGATTGCTCCATCTGACTTTTAGATCTTTAACAGACCTTATGGATGTCTCCTACGTAGACAGTTTTTGTCTTTTATGCCAACAACTATTTACTTTTTCAATTTTTAAATTTATTTTTCTGAAACAATAATGAGTAGTGATTCCAACCGAACATCAAACAGTAACCTGTTCCACTTAGTCCTTTCTTTCTTTTTATTTTACATTTTTTTTAAATGCTCTTTGATGAAATTTGTCCTGGCTGTCTCTCTCTTCTTCTGCCTTTCTTACTTCATTTTTATGTTATTTTTTACTCAAGTTCCCTTTACTCCTCATTTCGCTGTGAATGCACTCCACAAGAAAAGCATTCTTGTAGATGAACCCCACTGTCTTCTGTCCGACATTCCTCTTCGGTCGCCGGTGTGTCCACCGCCCGTGGCTCTGTATCTGCTTTTCTTTTCTTTCTTCACTTTAATGTTATTTTTACTAGAACCTTCTTCTCTTTTGTGTCTCCGCCCACATAGCTTCTCATTTCGCTGAAAATATACTTCAAGAGAAAAGCATCCCTTGTCGACGAATTCACTGTTTTCCCCTCCCAATTTGTTCCTTCGATCGCCAGTTGGCATGCCAACACATATTCTGCTCTCCCATCAAGGGCCGTAACCCTGCCGGGAGGGCCCCTAACTCAGCACTTCAGGCATATTCATTTCTTAAATGTGTTAGCTTGTGCGAGGGTTGCATGCTAACAAGTCAAATCTATGCTCATTCATGGCGACATGCTTACCCCTTAGGGCGGCGAGACTGTTTTCATGTGGTCACGGGCCAGGCCCTATTACAAGGGGGGAACTGTCGCCGAGACTTTGCTTCACGATTCTGCGCGTCTCCGTCGGAGGCTTGGGGGAAAAGATTTAGGAGCTGTTTCTGGCACTCTTGAGTTATTTGGGTCTGAGTGATTTGGCTCTCTCTCTCCCCCTCCCTCTCTCTATCTGTGTCTAACTGTCTTTCTATATGTCAGTCTCTCTTCCTAACTTTTACCGTTGCAAATTAAGTTGCTCTCTCTCTCTCTCTCTCTCTCTCTCTCTCTCTCTCTCTCTCTCTCTATATATATATATATATATCTGTGTCTGTCTTTCTATATGTCAGTCTCGCTTCCTAACTTTTACCATTGCAAAATTAAGTTGCTCTCTCTCTATGGTTATCTGCCATGAATAATTCAGAACTAACTGGAACCCTGTTTGTTGATTTACGGAAAGCCTTTGACCATTCTTCTCACTAAGCTTAAACTTTATCTAAGTAACGCCTCATCAGCTGATCAAGGTTTAGTCCCTGCGGCCAACAGCTCTCCGTTAAATTGTCCTAAGAGTCTAATCCAAACGCCTCCCAAGGCGCCTGAGGCGTCCTCCTTTTTTAGATCTTACCTTAGCGACCGACACCAGCAGGTCACCGTCAATGGGTCTTTTTCTTCAAACGGGTTAGTAACACGAGGAGTACCCCAAGGTTCCATCCTTGGACCCCTCCTATTCTGCATATTCATCAACGACCTCCCGTTACACCTTAACCACGAACAAGTATCATGCGACTTATTCGCTGACGACGCTACCATTCACACCTCCAACAAAAACATCAACACAGTTAGCGGACGGTTGCAGCGGGGCTTGGATGAAGTGTCCAACTGGTGTGAACGTAACCTCATGGTACTTAATCCGTCCAAAACTGAGTGCATGCTCATAACTACGAGACAGAAACATCAGCTCAATCCACTTGCACTCAATTTGTCTCTCCATAACCAGGCCATTGTTCAAGTCAAAGAACACCGTTTACTGGGTGTAATCGTTGACAACCAGTTGAAATGGCAGGCAAACATTAATAAAGTCTGCAAAAAAAGTATCGAGAAATTTATTCCTGCTGTCAAGGCTGAGACATTTCATTGACACAGACACTCGAAAGTTATTCTATTCGGCCTACATCAAAACTCATATTGACTACGCCTCTACCATAATTATGGGATGAAAGCAGTGACGTACACCTAAAAAGACTCAACTCCCTACATCGACGAGCAGCAAAACTGATCCTACCTGATCCGTCCTTATCCACTGACCAGAAGCTCCGGAATCTAGAGATACTCCCTCTTTCAAAACAACTTCTTTTTAATAAAGGCGTTTTCATGTATAAAATCCTAAATGGTTTTCTCCCCCACTACCTCAGTCATCTCTTTACTACTTCAGACTCCCGTTACCCAAACTCCAGGTTACGCCTCATTACCCCACGTCCAAGGATAGATATATTGAAAACAAGCTTATCATTCTCGGGTGCTACTCTTTGGAACAGCTTGCCCACTCTCATTACAACAAGTAGTTCGCTCTCATCGTTTAAAAAGGATCTCATGAATTTTTTGGTATCCTAGATCATGAGCCGCTCATTGTCATTGCTATGGCTATGTCACTGCTTTTCACCTGCACATGCGTCACTACATTTTATTTAGCGCCAAGTACCCACATTCACCTTTCAGCAATATGAATAACGTTCTCTTATCTGTGTATGATAACTCATCGTCATTTTTGCCCACTTCTATAGAAATTATGACATTATTTCCGCTTACGATTATGTTCTGCATAGGTGCGTGCGAATAATTCATGCGTTATGTTGTGTGTGTGTGTGTGTGTGTGTGTGTGTGTGTGTGTGTGTGTGTGTGCTGTCCTTACTTTAAAAAAAAAATTCAGTAGTATTAGCTCATGTAGTGTAGCAACGGCAAGTTTTAAAATTGGTATGAATATGTCTGTAACTTCTACCGTTGTAAAATAAAGGTTCTTGTTCTTGTTCTTGTTTTTCTTCTTCTCTCTCTCTCTCTCTCTCTCTCTCTCTCTCTTATGGATGGCGCTGTAACTTTGCATGACGGGCTGTAGACGTCCAGTTAGTGCATTCATATAGTCTTCTTTTTAAAAAGTAAATTCCCCATGGCAGTGTGTTGCACTTGAAAGAGAGACGTGGGACTCAAGCGGTCAGAAGAGCCCCGGACTCGACACTCGTGCTGGCATACTTACCGAGATTCGAATATGTATAATTATGTACCGCTTTCCTGAGAAAAGACATCAGCCGATGGCGAGACAGTGTAAAGATGGTCTACTTCATTTAGCTTAACGGCGACCCTTGGGCGGGCAACTCCCAAAGCGCAAGGAGAGAGAGAGAGAGAGAGAGAGAGAGAGAGAGGTGGGTGTTTGGGAGTTTAACGTCCTTTTCCACCACATACGGGTGATATCAAAGAAGGGGCAGCGAGAAAAAGGCCAGCACAAATATTTGGCCCCAGCCGGGATTCGAACTCACGACCCGAGCATTGAAAGTCCAACGCTCTACCATTCGGCCACCCCGGCTCCCAGAGAGAGAGAGAGAGAGAGAGAGAGAGAAAGAGAGTTTGGAATAGGCCCTGTAACTATTGTCTCAGTGAACTCCATAATCACTGTCTTCTTAGATCTGTTTTATCTTTTTTTATTTATCTGTGCAAACTGGGTGTCACGCGAGAGGATTGTATTGCATGAGAACACTCGGTGGCGCAACGGTACAACGGATCAGGGATCTGATGCATGAAAACAGACTAAAGAAATCAGAGACCGGGACTGTCAGCCACATGCACTGGCGATGCGTGTAGGAAGACTTACCCTAGTGTCCGCTTCTGCATATCGTGCTAATGTTTTAGTCATAGCTTACAGTCTAGCTAGTTTCGGGTTTGTGTCCTTAGCATAGGTGGCGGAACCGAAGGGAGGTGTGGGGTGGGGGTGGGGGGTGGGGCTGGGAGTGGTAGTGGGCTAGCCCCCTTTTTGCTCTCGTTTCTTTCGTTTATTTGTTTGTTTGTTTGTTTGTTGGGGGGGGGGGGGGGCAAAGTATCTTTCGGCCCCTCTCCTAAAAATCCTGTGGACAAGAAAGTGGAGGAAGAAAACAGAAAGACTGAAGAAAAAAGAAAAAGTAAAATAAAGAAGATGAAAAAAAAGCCTCTACTTCAGCCCAGGTCGATTTTTGAGCTTCTTCAGAAAAACTCGTTACAGCCATGTACAGTCCTGTAATTCAATGCTGGACAGCGATGAGTACGAAGACTCTGGTTCGATTACAAAACTCGAGGCTATATCGACCACGTTAAGCCTGGAAGCCCTCTTATTTTCAGGGATTGAAACTGACTTTCCCGTTTCTCTTTGCCGGCAGGACTAAATCATGGTTCATGCAGTGCGATGGCTCTCTAGAGCTCGTCTCGCTACGTCCGTGCAGTTCGTGGAGTTGAAGGTCACTTTCCAAAAATAGCTGCCAAACACACTCGATATACTCGCAGCAAATAGAATTTGATTGAGCGACTCTATGGGAAGAACGTATTCATAAGATCAAACAGAATAAGTTTTATTGAACTGACACGGAAATTGAAAATTCAACAACAAGAAAACAAAGAGAAAACAATGGCACTCCTTTCAGAGCGGACTTCCTCTTGCTGCTGAAGGTAGTGAAAGGGGTTCAATGGAATGTGGCCGGACGACAGGCGTGGACAGTTCTTGCAGCGGGAAAATTTGATTTACCACGTCGATTGATAACGTATTATATGGACATTTTCGACAGAATTTGTGGTGCTGAGGACAGGGTGGTAATTATTTTTCGAAGGACAGTGCTTGTTGACTTGCGAGTATGCGATTGTGCTCGAGGAAAGAGTTGAACCGGCGTTTCAGTGTTGATGGATCGTTGGCACCATGGTATGTGGTAAGTGCTCAGGTTTTGATTCTATCCAGTGTGTACGCTCTGCAAAAAAAGCAAAGCTCTATCGTTTTAAACTGTTTCGTTTTTGTTTGTCGTAACATTTTAGTAAATGCCTTCATTACGTAGGCGAGGTTTACACTATCAAAGTTGGAATTCCCGACTTTTACCAGTCTTGGGCGTTCATGGGTTTTGACGTGATCGTCTGCAAATTTTGCAGAGATGAATATGCTGTCTTCATACGCGTCAGACACGCTAACCTTGCGAGATAGTTAAACGTAGCTTACTATCGTTGTGCGGGATAGCTCGCCTTTGTTTTCGAACACAGTCGTAAGGACTGTTCGTTATCCTGATGGCGTCTATCGTATGCCATTCGAAGTTTTCTCATCACCATTGAAACAGCGTAGTCGCACTGTTAGAGCCAGTTGTACACCCAGGTAGAACCTCAATGACGACACGACAAATTCATGCTTTGCGTGCTGGGGCAGCAGTTGATGAACCACTGTCAAGCGAGTAGCCGAGAATAATTGTGAATTTGTTGACATCAGCTGTATTCCACAACGTACGTGAGGTGCTGTAAAGGGCCATTTTCGGTGTTTTCAGCAGGTAGGTAAACATTTTACGAGGGTAGTTCGATAACCAGTGAGTATCGAGCGTTGACAAAATCAAAACAGAACAAGATGTGAATAGTATTTCATTTCACTTCCAGACACGTTATCACGAATTGGCTCGCTCCTCTCGGTTAAATAAGTAATACATGATCATACAGCCACCTACATCCTCTATCTAAAGCAGTCACGGGGAACCGGGATAGCCAAATGGCAGAGCGGTGGTCTTTCAATGCTCGGGTCGTGAGTTCGAATCCCGGCTGGGGCCAAATATTTGTGCTGGCCTTTTCCTCTTTGCCCCGTCTTTGATATCACCCATACGTGGTGGAAACAGTCACATCAAACATCTCATAAAAACATTAACACATTTCGTACCGCGCACGAGTATCCCAAGGGTTTTTTTATATTTTTTTTTTACTCTTTTTCTGTGTTGTCTGGGTGGCTTACACAACTCTGTAATGCCGTAACCTTTTGTCACCATATTCATTCAGCGGACATCATCATCATCATCATCGTCGTCGTCGTCGTCGTCGTCGTCATCACCACCACCACCATCACCACCATTATCCATTTGCTTTGGGTTTTGTGACTGGTATTTGTTCTTGGCTTTTAATTGTCTCTGTCTATCCTTTGTCATGTCTACTCAGTTGTGTGTGTGTGTGTGTGTGTGTGTGTGTGTGTGTGTGTGTGTGTGTGTGTGTATGTGCTCTTTTACTTTTTTAGTTGTTCTTACGTAGTGTACACTGAGTGAATGGGTTGTTTTATTGTTTTACTTCGGTGTTAGACTGTAAGGCGCCTAGAGCTCGTTCCCCGGGGATAGGCGCCCATGAATATGACTTATTATTATTATTATTATCCAGCGGACATCACCATTATGCAGCGGACATCATCATCATCATCATCATCATCATCATCATCATCATCGCCGCCGCCACCATCATCATTATCATCTGTAACTCTCCTGCTTGACAAACCCGTGTCACTGCGACCTTCACACATCTCCAAGTTTTCTAAACTCAACGTTAAGAATACAAGTGCATCTACTCAAAAACTTCTTTTACAGTTGGAACGGAAGAGGGCTTGGCAGGAAATGCATATTTGGCAATTCCAGACATTTCGCGGGACGCGTGAAAGGCATTGAAGCGAAAGCACTCGGACAATGGCATAGCCAGTCAGTCGAAGGCGGAGGAGGCACCAAAAAACATTTCATTTGTCCTACATGCCAAGCATTTGCATACGCATCGTCGGTGACGCTGTTTAGGTGTCCGGGGTAAACTGCCCCGATGAACTTTTTTTTAAATGGTGGACGGCAGAAGGAGAAAAAAACACTTTATGTGTCATTGTTCGAAGCATTTGCATATCGGCTTGGTGCAGTGTAGAAAATCGTCTGATAGATATGCACCGATGTAAATCTCTTTTGCGTTCACGCGCGTTTTGTGTAGTGATGAATGCATGGTCATGAAGATAATTATTCAAAGTGTGGAAGATCAGTCACGGAGATTTGGGGAATGACAGCATTTCACTTTAACCAGTGTTCCCTGTAATTACAAAATACAAGGGTCCTTAGGACCCTCTCTCCATATTTTTAGGGTCCTTTTATAAAGTTTGAGGTTCATGTAGTTTGTTACGCAGAATGGCTGAGAGGAAATGCGATGCTGCAAGTGTCCGCTGCGAGTTATAGATCGCTTTTTGTTCATCGCGTTTCCGGGAGAGTGTTAGAAAAATACTGTTTGTCACTGCGAGACCAAAAACGTGCGACCCCTGTGACGCGCTTTTCTCAGATTTGTGCGTCAATTCAAGAGTTTTGTTCGTACAAATAACACACCTGTGCGGAACACTGTTTTACCCTATAGGGCCCGGGCATACATTTTGCTTGTGGTTTTTGTTCTCGTTGTTTGTGGTTATTTACATTGTGCTGATAACTGCTGAGTAAAGCATTACCCCTGGGGCCCATAATGGAGCAGTAACTCAGTGTTCCCAGTGATTCGAAAATACTGGTCCCTTGGACCATATTTTTTTAGGGTCCTTGTAAATTTTAAGGGGGCCATGGTCTTTTGGTATTAAAAGTCTGAAAGTCAAAAGCATTTGTTGTTGTTGGTTACAAAAGCATTCAAGTAGGAGAAATGTATCTGAATTGTAGTGTATCAGCCATAGCGAATCGGCAAGGCGAGGAGCCCGCACGCTGACCAAATAGCTCATTGTGAGAGACCAAAAACGTGCGTCCGGTCCCCTGTGACGCGCCGTTCTCAAATTTGTGCGTCAGTTGAAGATTTTTGTGCGTACACATACGCACACCTGTGCGTAATCGGGAACAAAGGTAAATCATGCGAATTCAAGAGGAGCTAATAGTTCTGAAAGTCTGGGCATCTTCTGTGATAACTGTGGCTCTAGTGGGCCCAGACCACACTAGGTGCATGACTGAATAAATTTGTTAAAGGCTCAAGTATACCGTGGTTTAACAGAAGACAACTTCTGTTTTGGAAAAAAAGGTGTGCATGTGAATGCGCCGGTACGCTTGAAAGTCTATGTTAGGACTAGTAGAGCTCTAAATACAACACGCTGGTCGTGCAAGAACTCCGTCAGTGAAGAAAATTTGAAGGTACAATCTTATCGAGGGCTCTTTGGCAGAAGGTACTATCTGTACAGATAGAAAGGAGAGAGATAGTACATTCTGGCAGGGAGCCTTGATATTCAGTTACACGCGAAATAAACTTGACGGAATTGTTTTGGGTAATTAATGTATACAATAAAGTTCACAATTTTTGGCATAGTAAGTCATAACAGGTTGAAGAAGGGTATTACAAGTGAAACTTCCTATATTACTCAATCACTTGACGCACGACCCAAAAGGTAATAATTTATTTTACTTTGCCACATCCAGCCTGAATTTGGCAGCTCGCCGTTTCTAGGTCGTTATGTGCTACAGAATATCGACTGCAAATTTGACCAAGCAACACTGCCAGAAATGAAAGCAATTCAAAACTTTTTCTTTGTTTTAGACTGACAATTCAGTTACCTCTATGGCCATAATGTTATGAGTATTCACCATTTACAATACTTTCAATTCAGCCGGAACTGTGTGGGAATCGTGCATCACGTGACTTGGTAAACCAGGAACGCTTCGCACACAGTACGCTTCCTGAATATCTCGTGACCTACTCTATGAAAGATTTTTGCCGTTTTGGACATTTTCTCGCATGCAGTGCCAAAAACGAAAATGCCTACCGAAAAGTTTATCCAAGCGTGGCACTGCAACAAATGAAAGCAGTCCAAACTTGTTTTGTTTTACTTTTTGAAAGGCGGTTACATTGCCTACATTACCATACAATAATTTATTTGTAATATCTTTAGACTCAGCAGGAAACCGTGACTTTCGGGTCGTGCATCACGTGACTAGGTAAAATAGCGATGTTTCACTTGTGAACCCTTCAACCCTTCGTTTTTCCTTGACCTAGACTCTAGATTTACTTTGCCCAAAAAGTTGTGATCTTGCGTTTCCTTGCATACATTACCAAAAACAAATTTGTCAAGTTTATTTTTGCGCGTGAATGTATTGCTGGGTTTACAGACAACGCTACTTTTTCCTGTTCCGGTGAAACAGACGCTGTCCCTAAAGGAGTAAAAGTATGGTGCTTTCGGTAAATGCGAGAACGACCTGTCATGGTAATCAAATTTTCCGTTTATCATATCACTGAGCCTGAAACGGCCATTAGGCACGGTTCTGTCCCTTTGAACTCGGTCTTTCCCCTTTGGACTCAACTTTTAACGGTGTGTCAGCACGCATCTGCACGTAAAAGCTTCGGAGAAATCTCAAACGCCCCTGAGACGAACTGTCCCCGAGTTCTAGGGTTCCCCAAAACCGGCTCCTTTTTCCTGCTCAAGACTTTGACATTGTTTTCGCTCTGTCTGCTCGTGTAGACGGTGAAATCGGATTGCGACCCTCACAAGGGAAAGTCTGTACGTAGCTGCGCATATGCTGGTTTCCTGGTGTTAACAGGCCCAGAGGATTTAGCGTGGCTAATTGGTCTGTGCGACCCTCCCTGATAATGTCAGGCAACTCGTTTGGCGTGCATACAGTTATCTCCCTTGGGCCCGCGCGGAGGAATACGCGAGGTGCTGGGGCAGAGATCATCCGCGACAATGAATTCGATATAGCGCTGTTGCTTCCGCCTAGACGACGTTCTTTTTGTTTATGGCCGTCCGTCTACCACGATGGCTTAGTCTCTGGTCTCGTCACTTAAATGCTAACAAACTCACATTAGACCTTACTAACTGAAATGCTAAGACACTAAGTACAATAAAACAGAATGGTAAGGAGCTGCTGTCTAGGCTGTTTGGTCTGGTATAGAGATTATTGTAAATCATTAGCATTTGGTAAAAAAGCCTAAACACCGTTGATCTGATGAGCATTTAATCTCTTTCGTCGTTTGACGGTAGATAAAATTATATAGTTTTCACCACCGGAACTAAATCCCATGCCCCCCCCCCCCCAAAAAAAAAAAGAAAGAAAAGAAAAAAGTTTCGTTAGTTTGTTTGTCGTTTGATCTTGGCCAGTCTCTCTTCTAAGATAATACTTTTTTTTCTGAGTCCAACTTATTGCATGGCTATAATACGCTAACAGTATGTACGGAAGGTGGCGTTCCTGCTCGTAACCCTATGATCCTGCGTGCAAATTGAATGGCAGCTCTTCCCGCCCACTTTAATTAACCTGCCCGACCTCCCAGTACCACCACCGATACCCCTGTGTCGATAGTGGTGACAGAGCTGGGGTTTACAGAAGGTTCCCACACCCCCACAACTGCACGCAACAGGCCCATGAATTGTCTCGCTTCTGAAAGGACGGCGGGGGTGGTATTTTTTTTTTTTTTTTTTTTTTTTACCGTGGTGAAGTTTCTGACGTGTTGGATGGCATAAATTCTTGTGCTACACTGCTGTACGAGCTTTATCACGGGTGTTACACAAGACGGCTTCCGGGAGGCCAAATTTCTGCATCGGCTTTTAAAGTTTCAAGTTGCTGACACAAGAATTTTAAACGTTATCAAGTGCATAAAGTATAACTAGATCAAGAGCGGGGAAGGGGGGGGAGTTCAACGCCCTTTTGCACCTGTGCTTATGAACGACCGTCACCAATGTCAAGGCAATGTCAAAGCGTGGGTTCGAGCCCAGGTCGAGTTTGTGATATGTGATATCTGTTTTTCCTGGCTACCGGGCTGCTCATCGGAGATTTCTCTCCGGGTTACCGGCTTTCCTCCCCCAGAAAAATTACAAAATTAGGATAGGTATTAGGTGGCGCTGCACCGCAGCGGCGCACTTCTCCCGATCAACGTTCTGCAGCTCGACTATCCCGGTTCCAGACCAGGAGGGAAATATCATTTTCAGTGCTCCAGTTCTGTAATTCTGTATGCGAATGGTGCGATGCGACATTGCGACCGTTTTATAGCCTCTTTTGTGACATTTAATGTCGAAGATATCAGGCGTAATGAAACCGTGACCTACTTTTCTTGCATTACGGGCGCCGACACTCAGCTATAAATAGAAACAGCCAACGTGGTATTAGGCCCGCGTTTGAGAAGAGCCCTAAAAATATTAACAAAAACCCGCATACCAGAATAATAGCTCGTGATATATGGTAGAGAAATTAGATTAGTCCCAGCCTCGCTAACCAAATGTGAGGGAAGCCCTGCGGAAGTAGACAGCAGAAGAATTCTTTTGTGGTCGGGAAAACCTGCTCGCGCAAGAATTACAAATGAACTTGTTTATTTGTGCAGACAGTGTTGTAAGTACTTGTCGCGTTGAATAAACAGCCAAGGCTACAGCGGGAACATACGAAGACCGACACCACGAAATATAATCAGAACGTTATAATCTTCACGTAACGTTCTTGTTTGCGTGGCACTCGGTTTTCAGCAGTTTATATAAATATATTTTTTTTATTGATAGTTTCTCTCTCTCTCTCTCTCTCTCTCTCTCTGCCTCCCCCCCCCCCTCTCTCTCTCTCTCTCACACACACACACAAACACACACACACACACACACACACACACACACACACACACACACACACACACACACACACACACACACACACACAAAACAAAACAAAACAAAACAAAACAAAACAAAACGTACAGCTGTGATAGAAAACTTCCCACAATGATGATAATGATAACAATAAAAAATACTTCTCAGCTTCCCCACCGGCTGTGATGGAAACCAATTTTTCTGGCATTAGTTCTTGTTCCAGGAAGATCTGTTACGGCGAGAATGCTCCGCTGCAGCATAATACCCTTTTGATTGAGCCGTCTCTCTAGCGAGACGTTGCCGTGCAGACGCCGGAGAATCCAGATCGTAAAAACTACGTGTGTATGACAGAGGGAATAAGAAAACGTTTTATGTCGAAGATATTCCGATGTGTGTTGTTCCTTTTTATGTCCCGCAATACTTCCTTTTCGGAAGGATGTTTTAGGAGACATGGAGTGTGTGTGTGTGTGTGTGTGTGTGTGTGTGTGTGTGTGTGTGTGTGTGTGTGTGTGTTGGGGATGGGGGTTGGGGTGAGTTTAACGTCCTTTTCTACAACGTGAGGTGGTAATTATCCTAGGCGGGATAAAAAGGCTAGCACAAATATCTCGACCCAGCCGACAAATGTTGTGGAAATAGTGTGTGTAATAAGGTTCCGATTTGCGTTTTTTTTTATTTTTAACATTTCGCAAGCATACATAATCCGTCTATGATTATCAGCTATGAATGATGTTTTTCAATGTTTGTGTCGGTCGTGAGTTCGTATCCCGGCTGGGGCCAATTATTTGTGCTGGATTTTTCATCGTTGCCCCGTCTTTGATATCACCCGTATGTGGTGGCAAAGGCCGTTGAAGCCCCAAACACCAACCTCACCCCACCCGCCCACCCGTAATGTTTGTAAGTGTTATGCACGTTCACATAAATACTTTTTTTGTTACGGCGTTCAGATATTCTGCGCGTCAGAAGAATCAGTGTAATGCTGTGATTAACTTTTCTCGGTGTAAAACACATGACGTTATGTGCCTAGAGCCTGGAACCTAGTGCTCTCCGCGCCATGAGGCGCATAAGGCTGCAACTCTCAGTCTCCAGGCGGTTCGGTCTTCGGCTGTTCGTCTGGCGTTGGCCCAGCTGGTCCACCCCGCAGATATTCGTTCTTGTTCAGCTGTTCTCCTCCAGGTTGTCTTGGGGCGTCCGATCTTCCGCCTGCCCTCAGGCTGCCATCCCATGGCCACCATACAGTCATTAGTTTCTCTCTTTTCTTAGGACATGCCCGATCCAGTTCCAGCGTCGTCTGCGGATCTCCTCGCTGATTTTTGCCACTCCACTTGTTTCCGAGATTGTTTTGTTTGAGATGCGTTGCGGCCACCAGATTCTCAGTATTTTCCTGAGTATGTGCCTAGGCTCGGATTAAAGTAAACTGTGCTTTGCTTTGGACATTTATTCCGCCAGCCGCTGATCCTGATCACATAGACATGTATTAAAAATAGCAATATAATCGTCTCAACCTCAGCATCGAGAAAAACAGAGAGAGAGAGAGAGAGAGAGAGAGAGAGAGAGAGAGAGAGAGAATGACAATGACAATGATTCTTTATTTATCAACGGTTAAAGCTTTAACACAAAGGTCAATTTTCGAACTTGCCGTTGCTACAGCTACTACATAACTATAAAGAACAGCTACACTACACAAAAAGAAGGCGCAATCCAACACACACACACACACACACACACACACACACACACACACACACACACACACACACACACACACACAGAGGTTACGTCAAGGATCATAACTGTACACTGATGTCGATAAAGCACAGTGTCACAGAGCAAAACAAACAAACAAACAAACAAAGAAACAAAGAAACAAACAAACAAACAAACAAACAGAGAGAGAGAGAGAGAGAGAGATGATGATGATGATGATGATTATGATGATGATGATGATGAAACTTTATTTATCAACGGTAAAAGTTTTGACAGAAATTCGCCTGTTCGCAAACTTGCCGTTGCTAATACTACAGAGACTATCTACTAAGGAAAAAAGGGAGCAAAATATAAAAGAGAGAGAGAGAGAGAGAGAGAGAGAGTTCAACACAAAAAATTATGCACTAAACTACAAGAAACAAAACCATAGAGAAAATCGTCCATCAGGTCAAAAAGCATTCACACAAACGTGCGACCTTCGTAAACGCAAATCACTGAAATAATGTAAAACAGAAAATCAAAATAACAATTTGCCGCGTAACGTACGTTACGTGCGATCCATGTCTGAGTGCACGCTTAAACATAGAAGTAGATATATTTTGTTTCAGATGTGAAGGGAGAGAATTCCATTGTAATGCTTCAGCGAAGGGGGGGGGGGGGAGAGAGAGAGAGAGAGAGAGAGAGAGAGAGAGATGATGATGATGATGATGATGATGATGAAACTTTATTTTCCAACGGTTAAAGTTTGACAGAGAAGAACGTCAATTTACAAACTTGCCGTTGCTACACACTACTAAAACACATCTAGCAAAGAAAATTAAAACATTGAGATCAGAGAGAGAGAGAGAGAGAGAGAGAGAGAGAGAGAGAGAGGTGTTTACACAGGCGGCATTTGAATGCTCTCACTGAGCCACTAATGGCCGAAAAAAAAAAAAATCACCGGTGGCATTCCATCTTGGACAATCGATCATTGTCTTGCATTTTTTTTTCTCCTACCGTATTTTCCCCTCCGTTTGCTTAATAGCTGCTCCTGAGTTTTTAAGATCACGGCCACGCAGTCTGAACGGTGAATAGAGATTTGGTCAGCCTAACACATTTTCTGATTCAAATAGATATTGTTAATGCAAGTCATGTAATGTCCGGCTCCGAAGAATGAAGTCTGTTTCCACTTTCACTGCTAGAAGATCCATCGGCAGGTCAGTTTGTGTTACTTGAACTTGCTTGAACGGCTCTACTACACCTGCGTAGCTGCAAGACAAGATGGTCTCTGTTGCTTGCGCAACTCTCCACACCCCACACCCCTTCACCCTCCCCC
This sequence comes from Batillaria attramentaria, assembly GCA_018292915.2. Taxonomy (NCBI): domain Eukaryota; kingdom Metazoa; phylum Mollusca; class Gastropoda; family Batillariidae; genus Batillaria; species Batillaria attramentaria. Next base: position 177,762 of record JACVVK020000604.1, read on the forward strand.
CTTGTTTGTTAGACGCTTAGAGCTTCCCAAAGGATAGGCGCCGTAAAAATTGTCATTATTATTATTATTATTTGAAATGAGAGACTGAAGCCAAGGGAAGTGACGTCAGTTGTGTCTGCTGCTGCTGCCGCCAATAATAATAATAATAATTCCACTACTGCTACTACTACTACTACTACTACTACTACATCCATTCATTCGGGGAGCCGGGGTGACCGATTGGTAGAGCGTTGGACTTCTAATGCTCGTGTCGTGAGTTCGTATCCCGGCTGGGTCCATATATTTGTGCTGGCTTTTCATCGTTGCCCCGACTTTGATATCACCCGTATGTGGTGGGAAAGGACGTTAAACCCCCAAACACCCACCCACCCCATTCATTCATTTATCAACTGGCTAGTTGCTTCACTGGTCGATGTCTTGATTTGGAGCTGACTTTTCTTACGAGAAATAATTAACCCCCCCCCCCCCCTCGGTCGGTGCTGTCGATGACATCGACCTTGCAGCTTTCCTTGACTTCCTGTTGAACCTAAGCAGATTAGCCCATAAGTCGTTTGAGGGGTTAGTAATTGAAGCTTTTATGTCCCTTTAGATCACCCGGATGTCCCCGAATCTGTTTGTAATTGCCGGAAATGTCAAAGCCTTGGAGGGATTGTACGCGCATGCGTCGAGATTATTGCTGACTAAAGGGAAGAGAAAAAATCTGAGTGTTGCATGCGCGGCTACTCACCTTCTTTAAAAAAAGAGTCAGTTTAACGGGAGACTGAAATTCACTTGGTATCTGTCTGTCTGCCCCCTCCCCCTCCCCCCCCCCCCCTCCCTGCTTGTCCCTCCTTTCCTTACGTTTTCGTTTATTATGTTCAGTATTTTTCAGTTTTAGAAATGTACATCAAAATTAAAATTTGGTAGCGTGGCCGCGATCCATTGTACTGTTCCATGACCATTTACACGAGTAGCGGTTCACGCTTCCTGTTGTAACGTACATGGGACCACAACGAATACCGTACATGTAGCTGAGCTTGATACCGTACGTGCAGTTGGTGTAAACGCTTAATGCCTGAATAACCGTAGATTACACCTTAATGGGTTTTATAAAAACAACTTTGATACGAATCTTGTAAAAAAGAAGAAAAGAAACAAAGTAAGGGAAGAGGGGGGGGGTCTCAACTGCAAAAGAAGTTAAAAATGAAGACAGCTGTTGGACAGACCTCCATAACAGCATCACCCAGTCAACATCACCCTCATTATCATGTACGCAGAAATAATTGCCCCAGTTTTCAAGCCCTCCGTGGATTCCAACCACGAACTGTAATGAATATTACTTGAGCTGGATGGCAGGACATTATAAATTAACAACTGAACAAATAAATGATGGAAATGTCTAGCCTACATACGATGTCTCTAAAACACCCAGCGGCAACCAGGCCCCACCCTAACTAGTCATGATGTCCTTCTCCTGTAATCGAGGGTCATGGATCCAAACCATAGGGGAAAAAATCAACACATTAATATCTCTGTGGTGGCTGGACCAATATTTATATGACAGGACACAGTCGACGCTGAATGACGCTCCACGAAAATACGCGCTTTACCCCTACAAGCTACAGTGCGTGCGTGTCTCAGTGGAAAATGTCCAACGCTAACACTGCGAAGTGAGGCTCGCCGTGCGTCATAGGGGATCCCATTCTAACTTCATTCAAGCTCAGCTAGTAGACATCATCGTACAGCTTAGGTACACTGCCATTTTTCTCACACTAGCCTGACGTTTTCCTGTGCTTAGCCACCACGCAAAAGATGTAGCCACCAATAAAGTTTGTTCGCTTGGATCCCTAACTCAGGTTGTGACTTCCCCGATTACTCATGGGTTACCCGAAGTACACCCAACCCCGCAGTCTTACATGTAAAGTTTTGGTTTGTCGATTACCCCTCGGGGGTAAATCAAAATGGACGGGCGTTTCCTGGTGCTACTCCGCTCTATATCACAGTAATTTCACTCAGCGGGTTCCCACGCCATAGCACCACGTTTTTCCAAAGTCAAAACGCCAAAGTACCGGGGGGCAAAATAATAATAATAATAATAATGAATTGTACTTATATAGCGCAAAATTCTCACAGAGTGACTCAATGCGCGTACTCCCGCACTCATAGGGGAGCCGGGGTGGTCGAATGGTAGAGCGTTGGACTTCTGATGCTCGGGTCGTGAGTTCGTATCCCGGCTGGGGCCAAATATTTGTGCTGGCTTTTTCATCGTTGCCCCGTCTTTGATATCACCCTATGTGGTGGAAAAGGACGTTAAACCCCTAAACACCCACCCATCCGCACTCATACCAACAAATATGCACACACACACACACACACACACACACACACACACACACACACACACACACACACACACACACACACAGCAGCTGAATCAGGATGAGGTAAGTGGGCTTAATCGAAAGCCAGCCGGAACAGATGCGTTTTCAAGTCAGACTTGAAACGATCTATGTCCGACTGGTCTCTCAGGCCGGCAAAAAACAAACAAACAAACAACAATAACAACTACAACAACGAAAAAAATCGCTTTTAATTCTCAGTTGTCGGTTAGCAATACTGAAAGGGCTCGTGTTTCAACCAGAAACCGACGTGTGCTAACACATTACTTCATTAAAATGATTTATGCTCATATCTTAAAATAAAGGCTTTAGATGTTTAGATGCTTTAGTCGTTGTGGAAACGTCTGACTCGAAGCGGCCTTGCAGCGGGAAAAACATCGACAATTTTGATTACCCCCCGTCTACCCGTACCCACTGCAGAGACGAAATCGAGGGGAGCATCTCTCATTACCTCTCGGACGAGTGCACTGTCCGTTTCCGCCATTTCCTTGAGTGTAGATGGGAAACTGCTCAGGCGCGTGGAAACGAGGCAATTCAAGGCCCGTAATTGAAAGGAACACGGGCGTCTGTAATGATTTCCCTTGTCTCCTTGGCAGAAGAGTTCGTCAAGGGGAGATTAAGGGGAGGTAGGGAACGTTGCCGAACCTGCGAGCGCGTTTGTTGGAAAATTGGTGGGGTGAGGATGAACTGTTAATTTTAGATGACTCCGTCCCCCCGAGGTCAAAGACACTAAAGTGTGATTGAGTATTGATTAGTCTCTCTCTCTCTCTCTCTCTCTCTCTCTCTCTCTCTCTCCCTTTCTCTCTCTTGTGTAAGGCTGTTGAATAATGGCTTGAATTGATTCACACGTGGCTTTATGTGCTGATCGAAGAAGGAGAAATTCATTTTCCAGATCACCCAAGTCAGTGAAATCTCTCTCTCTCTCTCTCTCTCTCTCTCACACACACACACACACACACACACACACACACACACACACACACACACACACACACACACACACACACACACACACACACACATGGTGGAAAAAGACGTAAAACTCACACCCACCCACTTACCCCCCCCCCCCCCCCCCTCTCCCCCCCCCCCCCGAATGTGCTCGTGTGCCAGTGCTCTTTCAGTGTTTACTTCAATTAAATGCGAACATGCTCGTTTTTAGCCTCCGTTTCCTTTCAGTTCAGGTTGAATGGCTGATCACAAAAGGATTTTTTTTTTTTTTTAAGACCGACTCGCATAAAAGAAAGATCTCTATCTAAACATCTCCTTGTCTGCGTGTGTCCGTCTGTGGTCTTTGTCTCTGTCTCTCTTTGTCTCTGCCTCTCTCCGCCTCTGGCTCCATTGTCTCTGTCAAGATCGAACACATTACTTTGCACCTGATCTTCTATCCTCGTAAAATCGTGAAAGTTTCATTTCGTTCCATTTCTTTCTCTGTCTGTGTCTTTTCACAGTGCCTGTCCGTGTCTGTCAGCCTCCCCACTGCCCCCCCCCCCTTCTGCCCCCTCCCTCCCTGCCCCCCCCCCTCTCTCTCTCTCTCTCTGCACAACCCATCGCGTCTCCAATAACGGAGGTGAAAGGCGACAAGAGGAGAGCTGTGCGAAAATCAGATTTCGCTCTTGTCGGTGTGATGAGGCTTTTATCTGGTATCTGTATCTATCTCAGAGTGTGCTATGCAATCAAGCACTTATACAGAGACATGAGTTTGCTATCACGAACTCAAACATTGATACGGCGACTTCCCCTCCCCTCCCTACCCCCCACCCCTCACCATCTTCTCCAATTCCCTTGTACGTGTGCGCTGAAATCTCTCTCTCTCTCTCTCTTTCTCGTGTGTGTGTGTGTGTGTGTGTGTGTGTGTGTGTGTGTGTGTGTGTGTGTGTGTGTGTGTGTGTGTGATGTCGATTCGCTTCGTTTCGTTTTATTTTGCTTTTTTTATAACTTTGTTTTCCGTTCGCCGAAACAACCCCAAACACACCTACTTGTATCGTGCTTGCAGATTCTCCATATATGTATTATGCTTTATGTGAAACCAGTGATTTTGTGTGCGTGTGTACTTATTTTTTTAATTTTTATTATTATTATTTTTTTTTTTTTTTACTGCGGGTGCACTGACAGCATACCGCGGTTGTGTGCGTATCCTTTTTCCCCCTTTCAACCATGGGCTCACAAGTCTTATAATTTATTTGCCTTGCCTTGCATTGCCTTGTCTTCTCTTGTTTTGCTATATGTCTGTACACACACACACACACACACACACACACACACACACACACACACACACACACACACACACACACGCACGCACGCACGCACGCACGCACGCACGCACGCACGCACGCACGCACGCACGCACGCACACTCTCTCTTTCTGTCTGTCTCTCTGTCTCTCTCTCTGTCTCTCTCTCTCTCTCTCACTTCCTTCCCCACCTGATCACGGGACACATACACACATTACAAATATTGTCACTTGGTTTCACGGCGGTTTGTTGTACTGTGAGCTTGAGAGGGGAGCCGGGGTGGCCGAATGGTAGAGCGTTGGACTTCCAATGCTCGGGTCGTGAGTTCGTATCCCAGCTGGGGCCAAATATTTGTGCTGGCTATTTCATCGTTGCCCCGTCTTTGATATCACCCGTATGTGGTTGAAAAAGACGTTAAACCCCCAAACACCCACCCACCCACCCACCCGTGAGCTTGAGATTCTCTTTTCACGAACAGCTCAGGTCGTGAGTTCGAGTCCCGGCTGGGAGCCAAATATTTGAGCTGGCTTAATTGTTCCTGGTTGCCCCGTCTTTGATATCATGGCTGGTGGAAAAGGACGTTAAACACCCGTACACCCACCCACCCTTTCACTTTCCGTCATGTTGATACCGCGACTTTTTCTAGGCGGCTAACCAAGAATCGATAACTGCTGCGGATTAGATTTCTCTGAACATGTGTTGTTTCCCTTGTATTGCAAGGTTGGGGCAGCGTCGCAGAAACCAGCGTTCTTTCTGTTGGCATGCCCTCTGTTTTAGCCTGAAGATACGCACACTCACACACACTCTCTCTCTCTCTCTCACACACACACACACACACACACACACACACACACACACACACACGCACACACACACGCACGCACGCACGCACGCACGCACGCACGCATCCCCCCCCCACACACACGCACCCCCCCCCCCCCCACACACACACGCACGCACGGACATACATGGTAGAACCTCACAAATTTTTTTTCCGTGGAACATAAACGGCAAGCAGCCAACAACAGTTGCAGCAATAGCAAACAAGCACGGCTTTAAACATTAATTTTGATAAGATGAAAGTAGGAAAGCATTTTAAAATTTTGGACCATTTTTTTTTTTTTTTTGCCATGCTTAGCTTATAGTTTTATCCTGATCCTGCTAAAATTGTCCGTACACAGTGACCAGATTAGGAAAGCATTTTTAAATTTTGAACAATTTTTTTTGTTTTGTTTTTGCCATGCTTTGCTTCTAGTTTTATCCTGATCCTGCTAAAATTGTCCGTACACAGTGACCAGATTTGTCGTATTGCTGCTAGTTTTAACTCAGTGCCATCTTGCTAACATTTTCAATATGTCCCGTGTAGGACTGCATTCCTTCCTGATGCTTTATTTTTCGCGTGTGTGTTATTACAGACACTGAAAGGGAAGCGTAGCTAACACACGATCTATCTGGTCGATTTTATGCTAGAATGTGTCAGCTGACTTTTTTTTGTTTTTGTTTTGCATTGCTACTCTGAGAACCGAAATTGCTGTAATGACATTCTCCGCCTTTTCCGGATAACTAGTAACGCAAACACACTGGTGAAAGATATGTCTCCAGTTTGTTTTGGGTTTAAGTCGGTGAACGATTTTTTTAAAGGACATATTTAGCTGATAAACTTCATGACAGTCAGTGTTTCTCTGCCTTTCCGTTTGTTCTCGGCGCGAGTGAAACAACAAAATCGACATTTAAACGACTTTCTCTTATCTTGACAAGTTCACTTCAAGGAATGTAACTAGCCCAGAAATAGTATTTTGACGCCAGTGACTGACGTTAACCTTTCCTAATGTGTCATAACGGTTTTAAGAGTACGCGTCAGTTGGTGAGCGGGATTACCTTTGACGTCATTCCCATTTCAGGGAGACTTACAGGAGGTACCTTTGACCTTTCAGGCTTGATGCTATACTTAATATTTCTTTAGCTGGCATTTTCAATACGTCTTTCACGTGTGCCGAGATCGTCAGCCCGTCCAAATGCATGTGTATAGTTTTTTTTATTTTTATTAAAAGGTTATAGACATGGAATTACTGGACAAATGTCTAAAATCGAATGTAAATGGTTTCCATACCGACTGTTACTACAATAGCACCGTATGACTTATTTCACTCAAGTTTGATCGACATTTTCTCCGTTTTCCATTCCCCTTCTCTCCTCTCTTTTCTTTGCCTCCTTCCCCCCCCCCCCCCCCCCCTTTTTTTTTCTCTTGTCTTTTGCTTCTGTATCTATTCTTAGTTTTGCTTTGTTTTGTGTGAATCCGCCTATCCCAGTCCGCCTGTTTATTTGTCTACAGTGTATCTACTTTTCTGAGTGTGTGCCTACGTTGTAAAATACTAAAAACAGACTTTAAAAAAAAGTTAGGTCAGGAGTATGTTGAAACCTTCCTGTGGTGCCTGTTCTGAGGGGTTAATTTTGGTTCATTCTGGTAATTCTGGAATCACTCAACGTACGCAGTGGTGTCCCTGAAGTGTACGCGCGAGATGTTTAGACAACACAACTGAGAAGTTCCTTTACGTGATCTCAACATGTTTATAAACTATAGTCGTTGTTAGAACAGCACCCGGATTTGCAAGGTGATCCTATCTTTGAGTTCTCATGGCAACTCATTCAAGTAGATTAGCAAATTACAGTATATACACGTACATGCAATCGTGCATATATACACAAATAGAGCTGCAGAAAAAATAAATTAGTAATAGGAAAAAAGTGTACGGGAAGGCGGACCTGTCCAGTGACATACAACACACACACCTGCCTAGGTCAGAATAGGTAGCGCTCTTAAATTCATTTACTACCCACCCCCCATCCCCACCCCCTGCCCCAACACACACACACACACACACACACACACACACACACACACACACACACACACACACACACACACACACAACTCGTTACTGTATTGGGCTCTTGACATACCATACCATACCATACCATACCATACCATACCATACCATACCATACCATACCATACCATACCATACCATTCCATACACACGTACACACATTCATACGTACATACGTACATACATAGGTACATCAAGAACTCTTCGCTGTATTGGGCTACATACATACATACATACATACATACATACATACATACATACATACATACATACATACATACATACATGACTTAAGAGAACGCATATTAAAAAATACACACAAAAAAAACCCAAACAAACTTACAAATCAAGTATCCTACCTGCGATCTGAAAAACAACGACAACAACAACAAGAACAACACACTCAGCAGTACTGATATCATCTAACGCACACGTCATCATCTGCTCGTAAACTTCGAAAGGTGTTTGCTTCTAACATGTACAGGGTTTATCAACCTGTAGATGTTAGAAGGAAGCACCTTTATGGGTTTATCAACCCATAATTAGTTTTGAGGTTTTAAAGTGGCACTTTGGCAATGGCAAGATGTTCCTACTCATTTTCGCGAAATCGTATACACGATAAGAACGAGATAATGTTGCAGATGATGGTCGGAGTGTTTTCTTGTTGTACTTCTAGGTGTGAGGCGGCATAAAGTGACAAGCGTGCGCTTGTGGTCCAGGGCTTTTGATGTAAGAGACAAACACGCACCGAATTTATGGATCGTTTAGATAACTTTCATGCATTTAATGGCTTGCAAAGAGTAAAGGCTGGTGATGTACTCACTAGATTTTATGTGTTGCCGATAGTTTTGACGAACGAAGTGTAAACGCCCAGCCCGTGTGTGTGTGTGTGTGTGTGTGTGTGTGTGTGTGTGTGTGTGTGTGTGTGTGTGTGTGTGTGTGTGTGTGTGTGTTTAAACATCACAGGTAAATCGAGCATGATAAGGAGGCCTTCAACGTCAGCCCATAAATTATCATTTACCTGACTATAGCATGCTTTCAACCACTCAAGCAAACAACCAAATCATCAAACATCCAGACGAGCAAGCAAGACACCCCCTCCCCCCCCCCAAAAAAAAAAAAAAACCCCAAAAAAACCCCAAACAAAAAACAAAACACAAGAACAAAACAACCAAAAACAACAACAACAGCAGCAACAACAACAACAACAACAACAACCAGCGGCTTCACTAACCTGTCGTAGCCGACACGATCCGCATAATATCTTTCCGCTGAACATTATTTGCCTCTCTTTTGGGAAGATATCGAATTTTTCACGAGTTTCATCCCGAAATGTCGTAAAATAACAGAAAACAGAGAGATCAAAAGAAGAAGAAATTGCCTTTAAAAAAATCCGGACGGTTACCGTCAGAAAATAAAATGTGCATGCTGAAGAATGTGTCAAAGCTGTGACTAACGATTTGATCCCTGGGACCCAGAAAGGCAGTACGACACAACTGGGGTGCAAAACGACAAGAAGAAGAACAAAAGAAAGGAACGAAAGAATGTACCTCAGTGACGTAGGGGGAAACGTATTGACTATAATCAATATATAAAAAAAAAGAAATCAAAGGAAGAAGTAAACTAAGACAATAAGGCACCTTAGTGACGTAGGAAAGCCGTACTGACTATAATTTGAAAAGAAAAAAAATCAAAACCTTTCCTGACAGGGAGAGATTCATTATAGGTACTTTGACGTGGCGGCTCTGAGACGAGTTAGGGGGATCTGTTCTAATTCTGGACATGTTCAAAGTCTGGGCGTCAGCCGAGCTGCCTTCTGAGTTCTGTTATTGAGTCTCGAGTTAAAAGTCTCATGCAGACTTTCTTAGGAGACTGTCAGTCTCACGATGCAATTATCCTTGGTCAAAGATTTTGGAGTCAGAGGATGGGGGATGAAAGTATTGTATGGGGTGGAGGGCCGGGGAGGGGGGAGTGGGGGGGGGGGGGTCCTAGGTGAGTGAGAAAGGCAACGAGGTCGCACGGAGAGGGGTATGTATGTGTGTGTGTTGGGGGGGGGGTGGAGGAGGGGTATGTGCGTGCATGCTTTTAGTAGTAGGGTTGAAAACTGCCGGAAGTGGGAGGGGTGTTTCAGAAGGCATTTGATATCAATGAATGAGCAGAGATTCACCAGGAAACACGCACACACACACACACACACACACACACACACACACACACACACACACACACACACAAATTTCGCAGAGCGCATGTACTTTTAAAGCGGCTTATGTTACCATATGTATGCTCATAGATCATTCTGGGTATCTATGATCACACCACTGAGACACCTTGACAGTAAAAGCGTCTGTAATGCATATAGCGTTTCATCTCTTTATGTCAGCCGGGATTTTTGGGAGGTTGTCGTCTCCTTCGCAAGTATCATTGTGTTGTATTTTTCTCAGGGGGAAAGTTCGGCCGTTCCGGATCGGTCCTTTAGATCATATACCTATGTCACCGAGCAGGAGAAAACAGGACGAAATACCAACAATATCATTTTTGAGTTATCAGTTTGGGGGACATGTTTAAACCCTGCCACTCTTAACCTTCACCGGGCTATGTGGGTCATTTAGGACCCAGAAGGGTGTTTAACTCTAATTATCTCCTGAACTATTGGGAATTTTTCAGTCAAACTTTAAGTATTCCTCAAACTCCTAAAAGATCACATTTTCCCAAAATCTGGTACTATTTGGTGAAAAAATAAACAAATAAACAATGTCTGATTTTGAACACCACACAAACAACAACGTGGGTCGTTTAAGACCCAGACTTTTTACAGAGAGAGAATAGCGAATATTCCTGTCAGGACGATGTGGGTCGTTTAAGACCCATGCATTTCAAAGAGAGACCCAGGTGATTATTCATGTCTGGATGATGTGGGTCTTTTAGGACCCATACCTTTTGTGAAGAATAAAGTACAGCATTGCACCTCATCTCAATCTTCTCATTTATTGTGTGTGTGTGTGTGTGTGTGTGTGTGTGTGTGTGTGTGTGTTTTCCTTGCGAAGGAAATTGAGTTCTCTCTCATAAATCAGTCTGTTTCGGTATAGTTCCTTGAAAGTGAGGAACTTTCCAATTCTCCTTTTTCCAACAAAATCAAGAAGTATCACCAGAAACAAAAGCAATATGTCTGGAAAATGAACTTTCATTATCTTATTTTGGGCAAAACCGCCGGATGCAGATGCTTACGTTTCTGAGAAAAATCTGAAATCTTGGAGGCATTGTTCTTGGAATCGTGCCAGCTAATCCTAAGAATCCAACCACTGAGCATCGTTCTTGGAAGCGTACCAGCAAATATTTAAGAATTCAGCCACTGAGGAAACTGCTGTCAGCTGGCTTTCGGACGCGATTTTTTGGCCTCAAGCAGGCAACATTTGGGTAGGTATATGAACCCCTTATTATCTTGTATTGATAGCATGCTAAAGGCAAATATCTGTTGTTGTTTTTTTATGCACAATGAATATTTCTTTCCTTTCTGAGTGTTCAGATTGAAAGCAACATTTTGTTTTTTTGTGGCATGGCATCCCATCGCAGAAGTTATTTCTCTGTATACGGCAACTTCCTTGTACCGTGATGTTTTTTCAAGCACCACGGTACATGATTTTACTCTAAAGGTACGATGTGCCAAGCACCTGAAGGCAAAGTTCTTTTTTGAAACAAGAAAGATCACACAATATTAGTATGACGGAATGAGAGAGAGAGGGGGGGGGGGGGTGAGAGAGAGGAAGAGAGAGGTAAACCTTACACTGAAAATTTTTGTTTGAAAAAGATTGGAAATAACGCTAAATTTTATTCTACTTTCTTCCATAGGCAGCAATGGAGAGGCCTAACTTATTTGAAGCCCACTTAACTTCAGAAGAAGGGGCAGAAGCGGATCTACATTTTGGTAAGCTTCATATTATTTATTCAGTGCCTAAACAATTATTAGCGTAATAACAAAGGGTTATATGGGATGACGTTCGCCACCAAAATGAACATGTGTAGGCCCTGTACATGTGTATGCGTGTGTGTGGCTAGTTGTGTATGCATCTCTGCGTGCGTCCACACGGCGAATGCGTGTATGCTTGTGTGTGTGTGTGTGTGTTTCGTGGTGCGCTATAGCTTGCGTACGCTTGCAGACTTTTATATGCATGTATCTGTGCGTGCATGCATGCGCGAGTGCGTGTGTGTCCTACACGTTTTGCACTGCATCACACTTATGCGCTTTTCTAATTCTTTAGGGAAAGGAGGCGCCGCTCAGAGCGTCAGGGATCCCGACCTTGCACCGGACGTCGACGAGTCAGTGATCAATGGCGAAGACCTGACAAGCGACGAGGAATATCTTCCACCGTCTGGTAGCTCTGATGAATCAAGTGACGAATCTGAACAAGTTGAGGAGGAACAACCCCCTCCTTCACAGGAGACACCTGCCGGATTTCCTCATATGATGACTACAGTAGACGGCACTGAGTGGAGCAAAGTGCCAGTCACGGCATCCTCAAGGAGACGTGTAAAGAACATTTTCAAGACACCACCAACTCAGGTGCCATCTAGGTGCTCTTTCATACAGTACCTCCCTTCAAAGCCTGATCGGTACGGGATCAAAGTGTTCTGGATCGCCGATGCCCAGAACAATTACCCTCTTTTGGGGATTCCTTATCTGGGAAGGCCTTTGGGCCAAGACAGGCAAGTGAACCTTGGCCGCAACATGGCTCTCCAGTTAGCTACACCCTTCTTCAAAACAGGTCGCAATGTCACTTGTGACAACTATTTCACGGACCTTGTCCTTGCAGAAACTCTTCTCAAAAATGGTCTGACAATGGTAGGCACAGTGAGAACCAACAAAAGGTTTCTGCCTGTGCCCTTCAAATCGGACAAAAGCCAGGGTCTCCATGAGAGCCAGTTTGCATACCGCCAGTCAACCACTATGGTCAGCTACCAAAGCAAACGAAACAAGAACACTGTTGCGCTGAGCACAATGCACGATGAGGGCGTCATCGATGCAAGTACGCGTAAACGGAAACCAGAAATGGTTCTGTTCTACAATGAAACGAAGGCTCTGTGGATGTCATGGACAAGCTGGCCCACAGCTACACAACGAAGAGAAAAAGAAAGAGACGGCCAATGGTCATGTTTGCCAATGTGCTTGACCTGGCAACAATAGCTGCCCGTTGCATGTACCGCATAAAATTTCCTGACCCGAGGATTCCCGTGGTGGGTTCATAAGGCAGCCGAGCAAGCAACTCATGCTCGCACACTTACAGCGCCGAGTTGAGAACGTGTATCTGCCCAGAGAGCTGTAATAATAATAATAAGGATAAGAATAATTATTAAAATCCTTCTTTGAAAAGTATGGGTCCTAAACGACCCACATGGTCGGAATAGGAATAATCACCAAAATCCTTCTTTGAAAAGTATGGGTCCTAAACGACCCACATCGGCGTTTGTGTGTAGTCAAAAGTCCAGCCCGGTGAAGGTTAATGTGCCACCATTTTTATGCGCACAAAGCGTTCTTAGCCGTTTTCGTGGTATCTGTCATCACACCACTTAGACACCTGCACAGTGACAGCGTCTGTAATGCCGACACTGAGCCAGCAAAAGCGTACTCAATGATGCGGCGGCCACATGGAGCGCTCGAATAGTGTAACAACAGCCGTAGAATTTGAATGTTTGGCCGCTCTTTCTCTGAGACCTGTTTTGAGGATTAAAGCTCTCAGGCGGGGGAGGGGGGGGGGGTGGAGGAGGGTCGGAGGGGGCAGAGTTAGCGACCTTGACGTTACAGCCCGTGGTGACGCTTTTGCAACAGAAGCTGAGGGAAGATGTATAGATGTTTCAGTTAACACACTCACCCTCTCTTTCCGGAGGGGAAATATGAAATTGTGAGCTGATTTTACCAGTTGAACAGAGTTACGACGAGAACACAGTAAAGTTCGTGTTAACTTTTTCAGGGGGAAAAAAAGGAATCTATTTCTCAGTTGAAATGTTAGATTCCATATTTCCCGTGGGATTACAACTTCCTCGTTTGCTAATGGATTGCTCCACTCGTACAGTAAACTCTCCAACTCCTAGACCACATAATTATTGCCCTACTTCACCGGCTGATGTTTCTGAGTACGATGTAGGCTCATACTAGTCATTCCATTCAGAGTTAACGAACTTGACCCACAGTTCTTGCCCCTGACGACACTTATTAAAGGCGCTAAGAGTGCTGTGTGCATTGAACTACCGGATGCACGGCCCTGTCATCTTTCCAAAGTTCTTCAATTTGAGCGGAAACTCAGGATTCACAGCTACAAGTTTAGAGCTCGTATTAGGTCCGTCCATACGGAGTTAACGAACGGGACCCCGCAGTTACTGCCCCTGAAGCTACTTAACCGACGTGCTAAAGTGTAGTATAGATGGAATCGGCCAATACGGAATCGCTTTCCGCCCGTCTTTCACCTGGAGCGGAAGGGTATGATTTACAGCCAATCAGCGTGTTCCGCCTTGGGGCATATTTCCCTATAATCAACGGGTCCGGCGTGTGAAACGCTTCCTGCCAGGTGCACGAGCACTCTTAGTCTGAGAAGGCCGTCTGAACGCTGTAGATCTTTAGGATTAATCCATTCTCGAGCGCTTTGAGTCTTGGTATCAATATCCTGTCAACCAGTAACCCTGGAGACATTCCGGAGTTCCATTTGGGCTTATTCTTGAACTTTGCTTTTCTGCTCCTTCTGAAGTTGACTTTTCCTTTCGTACCATTCATCTTTTGTGCCCTATAGTTTGCCAGAGCAAAATAGCATATTCTGTTTCCTTTTGTAATAATGAAAGTATTAAACGTTAGATACCGGAGGCCATAATCGACAATGCTGGCGAGTTACATTCCTCATTTCCAAACCGTCCAACAAAGCCTTTATAGTTAAGGTTTGCTTAAGGCCTTTAACCCACTTATCCAAGCATCCAAGCTTAGATGTTCTCTCCCTCCTCTCATCTCTCGTGTCATTTCTAAGTTCGATTCTTTTATCTATTATTTAACCCTCTATTACGTGCGTCTGCACTACCAGTGCTCAGGAACAAGCAATATTTGTCTTATGCTGTGAACTGGTGTATGAATGTATGCGCCTAGGAGTAGGAGATGATGAGTGAGTGAGTGAGTGAATTAGGGCTTAACGCCGCGCAATCCTAGGAGATGATTAGTGTCAATTTTTGCTTTAGATGCACATTGTAAATGTATGTTTGTGTGACCTAGTTACAATTGATATTTGTGTTTACGTTTTTTTGTAATCGGGAGTTCAGTAAGTTAGCATGAGGGTGCAGTGTCTTCTGCGTGTTCAAGGTTTATACTATTGCCTAGGGCAATTTGTTCAATGTTACCCTTTTTTTTTAAAGCGGTATAGGCACGTCCTGATCTGCCTATTTGGAGTTAGCGGGACGTTAAAATCCAAGACGTAAAGGGTCTCACATTGGACTCAAGAATCACAGTTTGTGGTCTTATTTGGAGTCTTGAACAGAAAACCCGAAAATGGTCGCGCGGATGCGAGTATTTAATGAACATCCATCCAGCTCACCTGTACGACAACCACAAAACGTGATCCATATCCGTGTGTTGAAAGGGAACAAACTCGAGACTTTGACGCTGCAAGGGAGGAAACTGTGCTTGAATGGGAAATAGCTGTAGATCTCCAATGCGATCACAATTCTCATACAAGCAGAGTTTCCTCTCTTGATCCCCGAGGTCTCGATTTCGTTCCTTAGATTCATATTTTCCGCTGCTGCATTCACTCCTTTGTGTGTGCTGAAATCCAGCCTGTGAGTGGGTCGCAGGGTGTGGGTGTCCTATGCATCAAAACTGCGGTTCTGGTGCAGGGGAAGAATGCCGCAGACAACATTGCCAGACGTCCCAACCTGCGGGCAAACAGACGGAATGGCATCCACAGTTACTCTGGCTGGCCCTTGGGCTTGCAAATGAAACCACGTGGGCGTTAAACAGTTTACTCGAAGCTGTATTTCTTCTCAGGCTTGTACAGAAATATGACATGTGTCCGCTAGTGGCATACGAGGTACTTAGTGGTGGTCCGATGGACACTTTGAACCAGAACATCAAAGAATTCTGATCGGTCCTTCGACAAACAAGATTTCAAAATCGTACGAAGACGCGAGAACTGATGTATTTTTGGTGCTTCTGGAACCCGTAACGTTTTCCCACATGCATGGCCGCTCACATTTTGGGTCACTCCTTGACAGCATCGGCCTAGTTAACGTACTGGGAACAAAACCTACGCTACATGCAGGTTTTTAATATAAAAAAGAAGAAGAAGAAGAAGAAGAAGAAAAAAAAAAAAAACCCGAACGAACAAACAACAGCAAAAATAATACCCCCAACAACAACAACAACAACAAACCACAAACAAACAAAAACGCAAACAACAAAAACCAGGGGAAAAAACCCCAAAGGGAGACCAAAAAAAAAAAAAAAAAAATCAAAGCTAAAACAAACGACAAAAAAAACTACAAGCATAAAACAAAACAGTACCCAAAACAAACACCCCCTAACCCAACACCCCCCCCCCCCCCCCCCAAAAAAAAAGAAAAGAAAAAAAAAAAGGAAAACAAAAACCCTCCAAAAGCAACCGCACAAGTAACAAAACAACAATTCCCACACAAATAAAACGAAACAAAACAAAACCAAACAAACAAACCTAAACAAAACAAATTAACAACAAAAAACATGCCAAATCAACCACTCCAACAACAAAGCAAACAACCAAACATAAACAAAACATCACCACCACCAACAACCACAGAAAGAATAAAATACTAAAGGACAAACCAGCCAACCAACCAACCTACCAACCAAACCAAACGAAACAAAAAAACAACTTTGGAACGACATTGTGTCACATGGCCAGAAGGCGTGAAACAAGGATGAAGTTATGTCACAGTACAGGGACCGTCACACTCAAGGATAAATCAAATGTGGCCGACCTCTCTGTCTGAATTGAATAGTTCTCGGCTGGACTGTTAAGTTTGGTAGCTATCCCTCACCTATCCCTCACTGTACATTTAGGTTCGTATCCATGCGCAGTCACTCTTGTGGTGGGGACCTGAACCTCCAACCAACAAACCAACCGACAACAGATCAGTTTGACCATTGTCATTATTTTTTTAACGGTAGTGCCATTCCCTGTCTATAAACCTCGAAACACACACACACACACACACACACACACACACACACACACACACACACACACACACACACACACACACTCTCTCGTCTTAACAAAAAATGAACAAAAAACTCAGCACGGCCTTTGGCCTTTGTTCATTCAGTGGCTGTTCTCGAAGTAAAACCGCACTCTGGGGCCCGTTCTCCATTCTCCCTGACTAAAGTCTGGGCAGCAAAAGCAATTGAGATTCGTCCGAGTTCATGCTGTTCCTAATTGCGTCAGACAGCTGCGTGAAAAAAGCAATAAACTCGACAACAAAATGAAGCTGGTCGTTTGCGAGCGGGCTTGGGGAAAGGAAGAAGGGCAATAAATCCACCTCCGGTAGCCGCTGACTAGAATAGATTCAATTCCTCGCGCGAGCACACTTGAACTGTCGCCTTTTTGCTTTTAAAACGGTCTCCTACCGACGGTCGTTATCGTGCGAATACAACTGATGCATTCAGAGTAAGAGGAGACAAAACGAGTGTTCTCGTAGTTTTTTTTTTATCTCCCCTGTTATAGCCTCGCCAAAGAAGGAGGAATAAAAGGTAGAGGAGACGACATTTCCGGTGCTTGGCCATCGCGCATTCCACGGGATTTAATTTTCAAGCATTCTCTCGGGGACAAGAAGTAAAGTTGGATAACTTGTTACGCAGAGGCTTGCCGGTAAATGGGAAGCTTATAAAACAAACCGGAAGATCAAGCGAGAAACATTTCAGTCATTTTTTTTTTTTTTTTGGTAACGTGATTGCCAAAAAGCAATTGCTTGAAAAGGTCACTCTGTATTGAAAGAATAACGCTGTTAATTGAGTTTCCTTTGTCATATGAAGAAACGGAATTTACCTAAAGAAGGACATTGTTTTTTTGTTTTTTTTGTTTTTTTTTTAGTTTTTTTCTTAAAAACTCTCTTTAATGAGGAGTTGTGCAATCTACAGCCCAAAGCATGCGTTAACTGAAAACTTCTACCGTCATCTCGTTGGAACGAGATGCACTGGTATGTGAGGGTTTAAGTTTTTGTTTTGTTTTTGTTTTGAAAGGTGTGTGTGTGTGTGTGTGTGTGTGTGTGTGTGTGTAAAATTAGATTTACTTGTGTGCGTGTGTGTGTGATTAAGTTTAAGTTTTTCAGAGGTGTGTGAGTACACAAGACTTTTTATGTATGTGTGGGAGAGTAAGTTTTATTTATGAGTGTGCGATTGTTTCAGATAAAATTATGTTTGTGAGTGGTTTCATATTTTAAGAGCGTGAGTGCTTTGGACTTATACGTGTGTGTGTGTGTGTGTGTGTGTGTGTGTGTGTGTGTGTGTGTGTGTGTGTGTGTGTGTGTGTGTGTGTGTGTGTGTGTAAAATTAGATTTACTTGTGTGCGTGACTGAGGCTTCTGTTAGTGCAAGTTTTATTTGTTGTTATTATTATGTCTTATTATCATTTTTATGGTGGCCTATAATTTCCCTTCTGGGATTAATAAAGTAATTTAAATTGAATTGAATTGAACAAGGGCCTAGGCACACATCAGATTCACGGAGCATAGGCCCTTTTCCACCATGACAAAAAAAAAAGACTTTATAATATAAACAGGCTTCCGACCGCTAAAAGTTCATTTAAATGAACATTGAAACTGGTCATTTAATGACTTCCCTGGCCCATTCGCAAGTAAGTGAGAAAGATGAGGTTAGTTGTTAAAGTTCGACTCCGTAAACATAACACGCGCAGTGCGTGTTAAAAATAAAAAAAGGCACGTTGCTCCGCCGTGCGTCGAACCTATTCCAGCGAGGATCCCGCGAAGCCTCGACCTACAATTCCCCAGCGAGTATGGACAGTTCAGAAGACGTGCAATTGGTAAAGAATGCCAGAGCTGTACAAGCCAACGAAAAGGGGTATATAAACGGTTGAACGGATATCATAATCACTCCAACAAAATGGGCGCCAGCCCCAGTCTGCTGTAGCAGCATTGAAAACTGAACTCACGTGCACAGGAGCCTGAGGAAGACCACGGACGTGGTGAATTTGACAGACAGACCATACATAATCTAAAATATTTTGATGTATTGACAGGAGACATGAGTATAGCTGTGCAGCTAAACACAAGGCTGGCCCGCTGGCAATGAATATAACGAGGTAAAAGCTCAAAAGTAGTCTCTTCAAACTTTAGTCGCGCTTATCACTGAGAACGTAAAAACAACAACAACAACAACACAATACTTACAAACAACCATCAATTACAGAGGAATATTTTCTCTTCCTCAGGGGGATCCGCGATAGTCGAATGGTAGAGCGTTGGACTCCCAATGCTCGGGTCGTGAGTTCGAATCCCGGCTGGGGCCACATATCTGTGCTGTCATTTTTCTCGTTGCCCCGTCTTTGATATCACCAGTACGTGGTGGAAAAAGACGTAAAACTCCTAAACACCCACCCCACCCACCCTCTTCAGTCAAGCCAGTGGTTGTCTGCAGGCTCCTGTTCACATTAGTTCTGTTTTCAATGCTGCTACAGCTGACACGTGGTCTTGGTGCTCTTTGTTCGTGCGATGTCGAGCTCACCCGTTTACAAACCCACTTTTGTGACCTGTGTCAAGTGTTAAGTGTTGGCTCAGTGTCAGAATTTGTGTACACACTTTCCGCGCCTTCGTTTTTTAGCACTAGTCATCTTAGCAATACGAAACTAGTGATTGAAAATGAGATGACAAACCGAAAACCGACTCCCTCCGAAATCATTAGTTTGTGATCCAGACTTTTTTTTTCTCTCTGACAAGGGAATTATTTGTGTGGCAAGTAAGCAATACGAGCGCAAATGAAGCTTTTCACGTGACACCGCAGTTCATTGAGGTGGACTGCCGTCTGTCGATCAGACACGCTAACGAGGAGGAGAGGAAACACGTGCAACAAGACCGAAAATGTAATTAGGACACTGGACATCAGATTCCTATATCATACTACATGAGATGGCCATGACAAAAATAATACGTCTCATCCGAAATATGTTCAGCATCTAGACAGCCATCACCCCTATTAACCTTGCACGTTTATACTTCGTCTCTGTGATTTCTCTCCTCGGCATTTTCAGCAGCTGCAACATGAAATATAATTTGAAAAATCGCTTCCTGTTCCACTTTATGGCATTCCGCTCAAATATTGATATCATGCTGTATTATGGATCGGGAAAACCAGAAATAGATAGTGTGGTTTGACATTCAGACTTTTTAGGTCGCTCATGTGTAATCGCCATTTTAAATGTTAATATTTTAAAACATTTCTGATTGTTACATGGGGGGGGGGGGGGTAGGTGATGTGTATGTGGTGTAAAAAATAATAACTTGAATATCAAATAAAATAGAAACAAACACAATAACTAACTTTGCCAATCTCTCTCTCTCTCTCTCTCTCTCTCTCTTTTCCCTTGGGGCAAAAGCACCATTAATCAAAACTTTTTTTGGTCTTTTGTTTCAGGTACCATCGAGCGACTGTTTGACTATCCAATGCCAACTGAGATGAACAACCAACCTCAAACCGAATTTTAAAAGAAGGTAGGCTCTCTCTCTCTCTCTCTCTCTCTCAACGTCTTTTACTGGCAGTGCAACGACCAGAAAGTCAGGTGACAGAAAGACACCAAAAACCCGACGTGCACACAAAGACACTGCAATTTATAGAAGTGCATTCAGTTAACGCGCAGCGCCACAACCTCAAAACATCAAAAAAAAAAAAAAAAAAAAAAAATCTGGACACGATCAGACTAATCTGCCAATCTTTCGGCAAAAACCCAAAGTGCGTGATGTGCATGTTTAGCAGTTTCAATGACATCTCTTTTTCTTACGCTCCCTTGGTCGTTGAACTGTTTTCTTCTACTTGTACGTCTTTTACATTTAAAGTGCCGAGATTTCATGGTTCCCAGTGCTTGTTGGTCATTTCCCCTGTGTAAATCATTCATTTATTTATGCCTCCAAATATACCAAACATCTCGTATCTGTGAAACCGTTTGATGTCGGTGGCCACGTGTTTTATGACACTACATTGATGTCATACTGCACTCCCTAGCATATGAAGGTCGTAGTTAATGGACTACTTATCATTCAACATTTTACCTGTGAGGTGCATGTTTTTTAAGAACCTATCTACTTGACTAGAATTAACGGATATAGGTTGTTCAATTCAGACCTGACTAGCCTAATTAACTGGTACCTCCCATGGCCCAAAAGCTGTACAGGGTATTCTTAAAATAAAAGAAAGCAGTGAGCAGACGGTTTGCTTCAATTGAAGTGCCGCATATAATACTTTCCTTCCGATTACTTGTCCAGAAACGACACTTTTTTTTAAATTTTAGAAATGATACATGTTTTATTTTCCCCCAAATCACAATTTTTGTGTCAAGAAAGGACACATGGTTTTGCACCTTTTAGCTACGACGATACGGCGACCGGTCTGACCTTGGCAGGGGGTCCTTCCGAGCCCGTTGCCATAGTTTCGATGAAGCGCAAAAACACTCTGGGAAGCTGAGCGTGGAATGATAAGTCCTATTACGGCGTTCAATGTGCTCTGCACACCTCGAAGACGCTCCACAGAGCACTCGCGTCAAGGGCGCTTAAATGAATCCAATGATATACGCATGAGAGACCGGCCATTTCCTTGGAAAATTACTTCCCTTGACCTGCAAGCTCCATGACCTTACTGGAGTCAGGATATAAAACTCGTATGTATTCATCGCGTGTTGCGCTTCCACCCCATGCGTAAAGCCATTGAGGGAGGAGGTGACTGCGTCCTCTTCATTGAAACGACATTTTTATAAGTATGATTTCGTCTTGGGAGCAGTAAATCATGTTGTCAAAGAAGAAAAGACATTGCAGGTTCGCTGATGTGGACACGTTTCCGGACGGAATTAGTGCTGAAGTGCACTGATAGGGGCAAGAGTCGCATCACTGGTTATGAGGTTCTTGATGGGGAGTCATATAACAGTTCTTTACTGGGGTGTTTGAGTGTGTAGGTTAGATTCATGATAAACAACTTGACTGAAAGAAAAACAACAATGAACCACTTATCTTACATTTCACAGTCAACACGTCGACGTTTTGGCATTGTGGCTTCATTAGGAAAACAGAAGCCTTTTGTTTTGTTGTTCGCTTCTTTTCTAGATTCCTTGTGTTTTGTTATCTGATTGTCGTTAAATTGGGCGTCACTTTCCTTATTTTAAAGGGGGAAAAAGTAATACAGTATACGCCGGTTATAAGAAACTCGAGGGGGGTGAATTTTTTGGTTTCTTATATCCGAGTTTTCTTATATCTGAAAGTCGGATATAAGAAAGTATTTTGATAAATATTTCTTATAACCGAGTTCAGTGAAAAAAAGGTTTAAAACATTTCTTTTTTCTCAGTTCGTGTATGTTTTGCATTAAATTAAGAAATATCTGGTTTCTCTTAAAGACCTGCACAGAATATATATGTGTAGAGTTAATATACACCAGTGCGCTTGTGTCCTTCAATGTCAGATTTGTTTGTTTGAACATGAAAATACTGTTTTTGCTTCCCAACTGTAGCGCTGGCGGTC
>JACVVK020000604.1:202500-318482 GCA_018292915.2 Batillaria attramentaria
TCATGCGGCTACAATACGCCTTTGCCTTAAATTTTCCAGGGCCCGTATGTAAAACTCGAGGTTAATTTAACCCACGGCTACGGGCCTAACGCAGACTAGGACAAAAGAAACCCCCAAACAAAATTAAATAAAAAGGAAGCGATGAAAGAAAGACAAAAATCTTTCTATAACAGCATAGGCACCTTGCTGGAATGGACCCGCTTCCTGATTTAAAACAAAAAACAACAGAAAATTTAACCCTAGAGCTAGCTTAGTTCGAGTTTAGACTGTAACCCGGGGTTAAACTCCCTAACCCCGACTTTTACATGCGGGCACAGCGCGTGTGTCATAATCCTAAGCCATACCATATCATGCAACTATTTTCATAACCAGACCTCCCACCTGCATATCAATACCGCCAACATAATGACTTCCCTGTAGATGTAGGTCACGATCTTGGGACTGCATGCACTCCAGCTAGGGAGGCGGTCCACCATCCAACTCAAGAAGAAGAAGCAGAAGAAGAAGAGGAAGAAGGGAGCGTGCCGGCTAATATCTTGACAAAGATACTGCCTGGGTCGGCGTGATGTAAAGAACGCTCAACGCGACAGCTTGTGACGTCTCCCATCTCCTCCTTGTCAAGAATCCCTTTGATGTCGCCTCGGCTGAAACTGCCTCCATGATTGGCTTAATTTGGCGAATGGCTTTCGGCCGAGGCGCCCCACACTTACAGGAAACTTGTTTGCTTTCCCTTCGGCTTGTCAGCTTTGGAACAGCTCGTGCAGGGTGAGTCAGATTCGGCAACAAACAAAACAAACAAAGAAACAAAAACAACAACGACAACAACCCGAAAACAAAAACAAAAAACAGGAGGGTTCGTACGTTTTGTGGAGGAGATGGCCTTTTTACGTCAGGAAAAGTTGAGGAAAATTGATTTAGGTTTGTTTAAATTTTGTTATGTGACAGAAATTTAAAGAAATCTTTGCAATCTGGTTCAGTCTCACAGTAAAAAAATCTTGGTGTCAGAATGAACCAGACTGATTGCACAGAGTTGTGTTGTCCCGTTTAAAAATGAATTTCCGGGGCGGGGGGAGGCACGCACATTGGCTTTCTACTAGAGGGTGGAACCGGTACGGTTTCTCAAACCGGTTTTTAACCGGTTTTTCCAATAGAAAACCGAGGTTTAAAACCGGTTAACCGGCTAAAAGTTACAACTGGTTGTAGAATAGATCACCCCGGGTAAAGGCGCATAGCAAGCAAGGGAAATAACCTCTGTACTGAATTTTTTTTGGAGTTTATGGCGCTAGCTACCTAACTCAGAGGCTATTTCCCTCCTCCACTGTGGGTAGATTTGGGAGTTTGCTTTTCAATTTTGAGTTTGTGAAACCGTTGGTGAAATCTGAAGTTGCGAATGTCGTATTGGTTAGAAAAAACACAAAGTGTGTTGAAAGATTAAATGCCTGTTCCAAGTTTTTGTTCTGTGAAATTCGTTTGTAGGATTTCCTTGCTTTCATACTGGATTTTACATTTATAGTTACACACACACACACACACACACACACACACACACACACACACACACACACACACACACACACACACTGCTCTTGCTGAGAGAGAGAGAGAGAGAGAGAGAGAGACTCAGACTCAGACTCAGACGTTTTATTGTTTAGACATATTGTCCATAACAATGGAGTGAGCGATAAACATCAAAACGCGCATTCGCGCGCGCGCACGCGCGCACACACACACACACACACACACACAAAATCAACACTGGTCTATACATAATGAAAAAAACAGCACTGCCACACTGAACATGGTACACACAACACACAACAAGCAATGCTAATGGCATCACAACACAGGCCGGCAGCCCGTGAACAAGATCTACTCACGGCTAGGGAAAACCACAGTTTGCACGTGGAGCAACAGCGTTATCTAGTGTGTCACTGCGGAGTCTGAAGGCGTAGAAAACAAACCTTGCCAAGTTAGAGGTAGAGGTCAGATCTGTGACACTGAGAATGGACAATTTTTTCGTTCGGTAATAATTTAGGTCAAAGTCTGATAAATACTTAACACGCAGTTCACCGTACAGAGGGCAGTCAAAAAGGAAATGCATTTCATCTTCTAGAGTGTTTCTGCAAAATGGACATTTCTTCTGATCCGTGTTAGGTGTCTGGTACCTGTACTTGTTGCCTCTCAGGTCTGTAATACCTAAGCGAAACTTAGTATATGTATTTCTCACATAGTTGAAGTAACAAACTCGAAGTACATTTCTGGTTCTAATGTGCTTTTGAAACTACGGTAAAGCTGAAAACGTTCACTATCTGACAGTTTAGAAGACCAGTTCTGTCCAGCACAATCAATCATTCTTTGCTTGAACACTTTTAAAAACCTTTCTTTGTATCCAACTCCCTGAGACAACCAAACATGACCAAAACCATTTTGATATAACAGTAGTTTTACCTTTGATGCCCATGTTTCCTTACCCCTGACATCCATGTCTCTTAGCATCTGATACGCCATACTGGAAAATCTGTCTACAGGTAATGAACACAGTCTAAGCCAGTAGGAAACACATCTTGTGGAAGCTAGTACAGAAAGCGGATAACGACCAAGTTCGCCATAAACCATCTGATTAGGTGTGCGTAGACCTACATTCAACAACCGCTTACAGGCAAACAAGTGCACCTTTTCTATTTCAAGAGAATGTTCTGTGCCCCATATTTCTGAGGCGTACAACAGGATCGGAACAATCTGTGCATCAAACAGTTGAAAAAATACAGTTGGGCTTGTACAATTGATCCTCCACAAAGTTTTGAAAATATCAACTACGCATTTCTTTGCTTTTGTGACCAAGTCTTCAACAGACCGAGCTAATACTCAAGCGAGTAGTGAAGTTCATGCCGAGGTACTTATACTTGTTTACAACTTCTACTTGCTGGGGTCCATAGTACCATTTCTCGTGTTTTGATAGGTATCCACCATTTCTAAAAACAATGACTTTTGTTTTATCTATATTTACAGTGAGACCAAGTCTTACCGACATTGTAAACAGATTATTCAGCTGCGTTTGAAGACCACTAGGAGTAGAAGAAAACAATGCTATATCGTCAGCGAACATCAACAA
Organism: Batillaria attramentaria; assembly: GCA_018292915.2. Taxonomy (NCBI): domain Eukaryota; kingdom Metazoa; phylum Mollusca; class Gastropoda; family Batillariidae; genus Batillaria; species Batillaria attramentaria. The sequence continues at coordinate 205,613 of JACVVK020000604.1, forward strand.
GAACAGTTCAGCTGCACCTGGTCGCAGCTGGAAACCGTGTTTACCATTGTTCACAATGTAAAAAGCCAGTTCGTTTATCAGAAACGAGAATAATGTCGGCGAGGCTAAACAACCCTGTTTAAGCCCTCGATAACACTCAAAATAATCTGTACAGTTCATGTTGTCTCTAACACAAAATTTCACAGAGTTGTACATGCCTTCAGTGCTGAAAGCATTTTACCACTTACACCAGCCTTCAGCAGAATATTCCAGAGTACATTTCTCTTCACTGTATCGAATGCTTTCTGGAAATCAACGAAAGCTACGTATACTTTTCTATTTTGTAATAGATGTTTTTGAACAAGAGCATATAGAGAGAGAGAGAGAGAGAGAGAGAGAGAGAGAGAGAACTCGATTCTACAGTGTAACCAAACTCAGTTTATTTCTGATTTGAAGTGCCACCGCCAAGTTTAACACTTGCCTTACACTCTTTACAGTAACCGGTACTATGGTCAACCTTTCCTGTTTCTGTCTCTCGCAGGAGAAAGAATCTCCAAATGTCAGCCTTCCCACGTGTGTTCGCTACGAATTTCTCTGTCTCTGTCATTTTGCGTTTTTTTAAGGCCAAACCGGTTTACCAAACCGTGAGAAAGTCGGACCGATTTTAACCGGAAAACCGGTAAAACCGAACACCCCTACTTTCTACCAGTTCGCGCCTTCGCACCTTGAAGTTAGAACTCGTTCAGCTAGATTTTCTTCGGACTATTGCAAGCCCTGCAGCACTTGGATGTTGAAAACAAAACAACACGTTCCCCTAGACGATGCAGCGAATGTGTGCGTGTATTGTGAAAATACTGTGGCAAAATTTGGTTGAATATCTTGTAAAAGTTTATAAACTTGAGAGGGGATTTTCAGTACGAACACTGAAGCAAACAAACAAACAAACAAACAAACAAACAAACAAACAAACAAAGAGATAAACAATAATGCAGTATCAACAAACCCAATAACAAGAAAGGGTTAGGTTAGGCAAACAAACAAACAAACAAAGAAGAGAAGAACCCACGCAACAATAAACAATTCTTTCCCTTTTAAGTGGATGGTCTTGGGCATAACACACAAGATGAATTCCGAGACTAGATTGGTGTAAACGTGAGTGAGAGGGCCTCCTCTGCGGAAGTTCAGCCTTGTGGTCCAGGTCTGAAGGTTTATTGATACGCGCTGTGGAGATATTGAGTAGGGTGGGCGCCAGGTAGGGCTGTGTCTGGCGGTAAAGTTTTGTGTGCGTGTAGGTAAATGAAGCAGGGTTGTGTCCAAAGAGCCTGCATGGTGTAGTCTACACCTTTTGGCCTTTCTTTATGAAGTCGACGAAGAAAAAAGAAAAAGAAGGAAAACAAAATGGAGCAGAAGAAAAAAAAAGATGGTTGGTTAGTTATTTTATGGCTTTAAGCCACACAATCAACAACGAAGAAGATGGAGAAGAAGAGAAAGAAGAAGAACAACAACAACAACAAACAAAAGAAGAAACACATTAAGAAGAAACTATAGCAGAATGGAGAAGGAGAAAAGGAAACAGAAGAAGAAGAAGAAGATGGAGGAGAATGTGTGTTCGGGGGGTTAACGTCCTTTTCCACCACAAACGGGTGATATCAAAGACGTGGCAACGATGAAAAAGCCAGCACTAATATATGGTCCCAGCCAGGAATAGAAGAAGAGAAAGAAGAAGAAACAGAAGAAGAAGATGGAGAAGAAGAGGAAGAAGAAGATGACACGGAATAAGGGGAAGAAGAAACAGAAGAAGAAGATGGAGAAGAAGAGGAGGAAGAAGATGACAAGGAAGAAGAAACAGAAGAAGAAGACGATGAAGAAGAAGAGGATAAAGAAACAAGAAGAACAGGGATCGATAAACCTCGCGTTCGAAATCAACAAGCTCTTGTGGTGTATTTTCCGTAGTTAGGGGCTTCATATATATATATAACTACTACATATATATATATATATATATATATATATATATGTGTGTGTGTGTGTGTGTGTGTGTGTGTGTGTGTGTGTGTGTGTGTGAGTGATTTTTTTTTAATAGACGGTGTCTGGCGAGACAGATGGCTTCCTCCTGATTGGAATATCGGAACTACGACGCGCAGTACGCGTTGTAAAAACAATGACATAGCTAACTATACCAACGGTCTCGCGAAGCACGGTCCTTGTTTTTTTTTTTTTTTTGTAGTCATAATGAGACCACTTGAAGCGCAACGGGTATAATGATTATACACTAGACAGCGAGACAGCGCGCACATGCTTCTTCCGGTATCTCAACAAGACTTCAAAGTCATGTAGTGTTGTTTGTTACCCGGGTGAGAGCGTGGGCGGAGCGATCTTGACGTTGGCGTCACGTCAATTAAAGCCAAGAGCTCGTCACTCAATAGGAATCTTGTTAAGCCTAATTGGCCCTTTCACGTCTTTGCCGCTACTCGGGTGCGTCTATTAGCACGTAGGTAACACTCATGGGCCCGCGACTCGGCTAGCATCGTACCGTAGTCACCTTAATTTGAAAATTTAAACGCACCTATTCCAAGATAACCCGGCTTCACAAAAGAGTTTGAACAGTTGCGCTTGTGAGTGCACGGGATGTAACGTGGTGGTTTGAAGGTGTCAAATGAGACATCGATTTACGATGAGGAAGCATATACGGTTGGCGAAATACTGTTTTTTCTGCAGGAAAAAAGACAGTAAAAAAAAATTTTTCCTGTGTAAAATAGCACTTTTGTACATGGGAATAATGGTCTTCTACAGAAAATTCGACAGCTAACGGGAATGACAAAATAGCAGAGAACTGACTGCAGAAGTCCAAAGAAACCCAAAAGCTATAAAACACGGTTGCAGTGGCCTAATAAAGCATCAGTTCAATCGGATTAAGAGCTTCAAAAGTGTCATATTCGCCACTGTCATCTCACATCTAGTTAATTTAACAGTTTGGTTCATAAAGTATGATAATCAGAATAGTATTTTAAAGTCACTATTTGTCATAGGAAAAAAAATGGTCAGGCAATTGCCAGCGAAAGAGCTTGAGCGCAACAAAATAAATAATAATAATAATAATAACAACAAATAATAATAATAACAACAAAGAGCTTGAGCGCAACAAAATAAAACGTAAAACGTAATCCATTAGTGATTCTAAAGTTTACAAATAGATGTGATCTTAAAACCCAGTTGAAGCTAATGGCACCTGGTGCAAAAACTGCCCGGAAAGAAAACCGTTGCAAAATCCAGCACGACGCTTGGTTTCAAGAACATCAACGACAAAACTCCTCTCATTAGGACAGAAGTGTAGAAAGGATACCACTCAATTCCAGTTGATGTCCGCCATTTACCCGCAAAGTACCCTCCTGCTCTGCTCAATTGGGCACGATTCCCTCGCTTCCTCAGGGCTGTTTTTTCTGCTACGACAACTTGTTATCCCCGGATATAAACCCCACGAGGAGACACACAGAGATCAATGTAGGATCCTTAATAACGTCTTGACAGGTTAAGTTCGCTTCGATTTGCTCTCTGGACACATTTGCTTATTCGGCCACATCCTCGATGTTATCATCTTCATTATCATTGCTATCGGTATTGGTCTTTTTACTGGTGAGATCCTTAAAAACAGCTATAAGGAGTTCGCTTCGTTCTGCTCCCATAATAAACCTGCGAGACCGGGCATATTTTTAACGTTATTATCATCATTGTCATGATCATTGTTATAAATTTGTCTTCCCGTTCTGAACCATTCAGAAAGTGACAGTTTATAGCTTAGTGAAATATGAATCAAACTCTCACTTCGCTCTCTGCCCAGATCTGCTACTCCGGTCACATTTCCAACATTGTTTTTGCTTTTCTGCCCCAACTTCTCCAGCTCCAGTGGTAATCCTCCCAAGTCTTGGGTAATTTGCAAAAGCCTCCCCACTGGGCTCATTGGGTTCTCTCTCCATGGTCCAACGTGATAACCACTGCGCTACGGGGTCCGAATAAAAATGTTATCATCATCATTGCTATCATTATTATTACTGGTATTCCTGTTCCTAACCATTCTGAAATGACATTATTTTTACAGCTCAGTGGGGGTGGGTGGGTGTTTGGGGGTTTACCGTCCTTTTCCCCACATACGGGTGATATCAAAGACGGGGCAACGATGAAAAAGCCAGCACAAATATTTGGCCCCAACCGGGATACGAACTCACGACCCGAGCATTACAAGTCCAACGCTCTACCATTCGGCCACCCGGCTCGCTTTACAGCTCAGCGAAATTTGGCTTTAAGGAAACAGACCCTGAAAAATATGTAGCGAACTGAACCCCTTGAAAGCTGCTTCACGCAGCGAAAACCACAGTCCTGGATCTGTTGACCTTTTTCCTGGCTGGAACACTAATTACCGGATTTTTGTTTGTTGCTCTAAGCTGCTGCTATGCACTAAGGGTACAACTTTTTAATACAAGAAACCTCAAGAAGAGTCGTGTATATTCCAGAACGTCTGCAATGTTTGCCCCGAGGGGACTACATCGAGGTTTGAAAGCCTCGACGTCGATAAACAGTGGATTAGAACGTCTTCAGACTGTTTATTAAAGCGGCTGCATCCGGCGGGACTTTTGTGAACTGTGCTGCTGTGACAGAAAGCACTCAAACTTACACATGTAATGTATCAGGTTAAGCCTTATTAGGTTTTGATGTCTTTCTCGTTGTGCACAGGTCTCTTGCTGAAGGGTAAGAAGCCGTGAAAAACCAATACATGATGTTTCAGCGAAATCTCCTGTGTTGGAGGTACGAAAATGTTTCGGTTTGGGTAAGCCAGTTTTCGGCAACCGTTAGGAAAGCGTGATGATCAAGGGGCAGAACTCCATTTTTCAGTCTCAGTCCGATTACGACATTGTAGTTATAGCTGTTTGGCAGTATACAAACTTCTTTCTTTCATGAATTGAATTGAAACAAGATATTGATTATGTCCAAGATAATTACGTAAATTTGGTAAAGAATTAAAGTACATTTGGTGCAGCCGTTTTAATGTGGTCCATTCCGATACACAAATCATATCGATACAGACTCGATGCCCTAATGTGCTGTTTGAATGTGAGCTGATTTCGTCTCGGGCAAATTAACAAGACAGGGTTTCTTAGGGTTACTGCTGCAAGTGCACGACCCATCATACACCCTTACCTGCAAAAAGGTCCTAAACGCCATGGTTGTGGGAGGCGCTTAATCCCTTTTTTTGTACTGATGCCGGTTTCATCGATGTTTTCAGACTGGGCGGGAGATATTTCAATACTAGGGGCAAAATCTAGGACGGATTAGGCGCCCAATCACTTTTACTTTCAGACACCATCGCAAATTTGATTTGGGTTCTTGGGGGGATCTATGGTTAGGGATTTGGTTTGGTTATCTGCCTCAGTGATTTTCTGTTAGAGGAAAATTTTACGTCCTTCAACTGACACTGTTATGCGGTCGTCTTTTCTCCCTTTCCCCCAGTTGGATCAACCGGTTATGGGTACAACCGACTGACTGCCTCCAAGGCAGAAATCATAGATCGGCTGATTTCTAGACTATCCGATGGGTGTCCCAGAAGTAGTGTCAATGGCGCTGTAAAACATAAACCAGTGTACGTAACGCCACCAAACTTCTACATGCTCTCTCACCAGCTCAGTATACTCCGGGGCACTAATTCCCGCTTTAACGCTGGATGTTCTCATTCTCGTCTAAACCACACGCAGACTAACGGTTTGTTTCATTCGTGGAGAGGAGCCGGGTTAGCCGAATGATAAAGAGTTGGACACTCAATGCTCGGGTCGTGAGTTGGAATCCCGGCTGGGGCCAAATATTAGTGCTGGCCTTTTTCTCGTTGCTCCGTCTTTGACATCACCATTACGTGGCGGAAAAAGCCCGTAAACTCCCAAACACCCACCCAACCCGGTTTCATCAGTGCAGTGTTTCCAGCTTGGGAGTAAATCAGGCGCCTGAGAGTGGATTATGCCTGGCTTAGACGAGAGGGAGTACATCCAGCTTAAGCGGGAAGTGTTCCGGAGTATACAGAGCTGGGGGGGTCGGGGGTACATCCCGCAAGTTACAACGGCTCCCTTCGCTGCAGGGATAGGCCTAATTCCACCACCTCAAACGTGCTTCCTAGGCAGGTAGCACGGATGCTTAACATTGGCGCTTAACACATGCTGACGTTTCGTGTTGTCCATTAAGCAACTCAACACAAGTCAGATAAACTCTGTAAAATGTCCGCTCCTGCGCTGCTCAAAGAAGGGAGTGCATTTTTTCAATCCATTCTGGTTAATCTGTTCCGACAGCCGCCTCTGATGCTGGCATTCTCACGCATTAAGACGCGAAACTTTTAATTGCCGCGTACGTCAAGCTTAGGCGATGCCGCGTCCATTTAGAAGCCCTTGTCTAACACATCGTCGATCTTTCTGTCAAGAGAAGCAGTCACGTAACTGTCATGTTAAGAGGGGTATCTGTCTTCTTTCTTTGTTCCAGTGTGTGGTGTACTTTGAAAGTGCCTCAACTTAAAAACGTGGTTAATGTAGATGGTAGACAATGGTGTACTTTACAAGCATCAACCGAAGTATCGTTTCGTATTTGTTTAAAACGCCGCCAGTGTTTGCGGTCTGCTACCGAACGGTTTACTGACAGTTGGGAACATGTAAATTATCTTTTTCATTCGTTAACAGGTCGCCAGCGATGGTATTTTCAGCGACAAACCTGAAACAAGGCGAATTCTTTGGCATTTCTTGTGTTCCTTCGTTTCCATTAGTTCTGTGCGGTTGATGCAATCGTTTTTGTAAATATATAAGTCCATAAGATTGAAAGTTTTTGAAGTAACGGTTCGTCATACATTCAATATTATTCATCATTTAGCTGAACTTCCCTCCCAGTATATGCTTCAGCCTGACAAATCTATCTCAAACGTGAGGTAGCTGTGCACGAGAGCGCACGTGATTATTCGGGCTGAACTGTAGACTGACACGTTTTTACCCGCCCTCTCTTTCACATTTATTTGCCGCTTGCATCAACAGACAAAATGTAAAGAAAATACTGTGTAGGCGCCTCAGGTCGTGATACATCTTGAATCTAATTGAGAGTATCTAGACGTAGTTAGGACACTTCTTATTACACACTAATTAGTGGTTCAACACGGCAGCCAAATGCATACAAACAGAATGTTAAAAAGAGAGCACGTGTAAACAGTGCAGTGCACGTAACGCATATGATATGCTATGGAGGTTCGTTATGTTCGCTCTTAGTTTCTGTTTGTTGAACCGAGGATATGTCCGCCTCTCAGGCGCAAGAACTGCTATCGAGAAGGTTTTGGAAGTCTGGCCTTTGATGTTAAAAGGGAACCGAGATCTAAGGAAGGCTGGAGACAGAAGGCGTTTGTCTCGGAAATGCTTGCGCTTCTTTATAGTTTGCGTGAAAATTGGGCAAGATCTCTCTCTCTCTCTCTCTCTCTCTCTCTCTCTCCCCCCCCCCTCTCTAGTCCCCCCCCCCCGCTCTCTCTCTCTCTCTCTCCCCCCCCCCCCTCTCTCTCTCTCTCTCTCGTAGTATCAGGTCGCCAATCACAAAACAGACAACAAGTTTGAATTTCAAATCACGTGGCGCAGAAATTAACTGAAAGATATGGGTTAGTGACCGGTCTGTCACTGAGTGGACAGTGTCGCACGCAAGCGGTTTCCTTGTAAGCATGGTCCAGCGAGTCCTCGCATATATACTGTACCAACCGCGCAACCGTTGTGCTTGGCCTGGAATTGTGCTCACTGAATTGCGCACAGGTTTATTATGTTAATTCGTGAACATGTTTTGGTCTTCATCTGTTGTCTTCCAGTTTTTGTTTTGTTTTGTTTTTGGCTGCCCCAACTCTTCAGCAGCCCCAGTGGTATTTTTCCCGGGTCGCGGGTGATTTCCAGATTTTTGTTCGTGCTTTTTTTTTTTTTGTTGCTGCCTCAACTCTTTGCCAGTTCCAATGGTGTTCCTCCCAGGTAATGGGTGGAATCCACGGAGGGCTCGGAAGCTGGGGAAATTTTTATTATGCATGATGGAGATGAGGATGATGGTAAGATGATGCTATGGAGGTCCGTGTGGTTTGGGACGGCGGGACAGGGCCGCATTCCACGCTTCCTGTCATAAATATCCCGGCATTAACCAGGCCCGGGACTATGGCACTGCGGTGCCGGCCGTGTAATCACCCACATCATACAGACGTGTCATATCAAGGGAAGCAGCCCCAAAGTCGCACACGTGAAGTGGGTGAGTCTCGGCTGAATTCAACAGCCTCCCCATCTGGCCCGTAGCACACCCGCTCTAGGCAGGAGCCGACCTAAGTAAGAAAATTCCCGCTTGTCTCGGCTGGGATTCGAACCCAGGTCTCCCGGTCCGTGGTCCGAAGTGCTAACCAGTACACTACGGTGGCCGGTTTTATCTCCCGTTGACAGGATTTGGCAGTGTTCATCAGGTATCTATTGACGTAGAATCAATCATATTCCACTTCTTCTTCTTAGCGTCGAGTTCCAATTTGTTGCCTCGTTAACCGAGAAAAAAAAGGCTGACTTTCCTTCAATCCGACAACTAAGCAATACGATGTTTCCTGTTTACAGCTTCTGGTGCAGTGTTTTGCCTCGAGTGTTAAAAACCGCAAATCCTACAGAATCATCTCCAGCTAAATGCTCGATTCCGGCAATGACAAATTGTAAGTCTTGATACGAACCGCGTCAGTAATCGGACCCAGGAGGTAGCTGCAGCATGACAAGGAAAGCCTGACCAGTCATCACCTTCATTCTGTCTCTGCCAGAGGTCTTTCTGCAGCTGTCCAAAGTTTCAGGACCCCCTGGCCAGCCCCATTAGGAGAATGAGACGTGGCCAATGATGACCTGTCTTCTCTGACACTTACCCCTCCAGGAGGTCCCGCCTCTTCATTAGGATCCCTGGCAAGTCAAGATGTCCTGGACCTTATTTTGCCAACCCGTTCTTGAGTCAGGCTTCGAATGTCACGAAATCCTTGAAACTGTGGCAGGGGTGTAGCTTAACACTTTGGACAGAACAATGTGCTTCTTTGTGTTACCGTTTCCCTTTCTCCCGGGTGATAAAGTTGTTTTGACTGCATCACCTGAGCTCTGCCAACTGCCCCCCCCCTCCCCCGCCCCCTTCGCGCGCCATCCCCACCCCCTAGCGAAAAAAAATCGTTGAAATCCAAAATGTCTTCTGAAAGAGCAGCAAGAAGGCTGCAGGGTGTGTGTGTGTGTGTGTGTGTGTGTGTGTGTGTGTGTATGTGTGTGTGTGTGTGTGTGTGTGTGTGTGTGTGTGTGTGTGTGTGTTTAAATGTCGTGTACTCCCTGACCGTGAAATTCCACTTTCTGTGACCATTAAGCTACAACTGCATGAACTGGCACTTTCCAGTGTGAACACGCTGAACACATGACGTAAAACACTTTCAGATGAAAAAGTACATGAGGACGTTTTCCTCCAAAACGTGGCAGAAACGAAGGAAAAAAAGTTCGAAAGCCTTTAACAAAAAAAAAAAACAACAACCAAAAAACAAACAAACAAACAAACAAAAAAACCCCTTGATTGCACTTCAGAAGCCGTCAGCCGCTGTCAGAGCGAAGCGTGGGGTTCAATCCCAGGTCGAGCCGTGATAATCACATGATTTTTAACCCTTTCTACACTGACAATACCATCATAATTATGTCTGGCACAAGCCTCATAAACAACGTACACAACGGTAACCGGGGAGCCCGGGTGGCCGAATGGTAGAGCGTTGGACTTCTGATGCTCGGGTCGTGAGTTCGTATCCCGGCTGGGGCCAAATATTTGTGCCGGCTTTTTCATCGTTGCCCCGTCTTTGATATCACCCGTATGTGGTGGTAAAGGACTTTAAACCCCCCAAACACCCACCCCCACTCGACGGTAACCAGCGTAAAGAGAACCCGTTTCCTAGAGAGTACTTTCATCTAGCCCGCATTTCGAACCTACAAACAGAAAATCAATTTATGTGTGGTAAAGACACAAATTGAGGGGTCATGTTTGGTGTTTATTTGAGGTACCCTGTTTGGCGTGTGTGCTAGTCTGTAGTGGGTTTTTGTTGTCATGAAAAAGCGTGATTTTGTGTTATGTAGGTCAAGGTGCATGCCAGGCGGTCACAAAAGAGGCAAGTTGCCGGTGAAGCTGGGACGTTTTGCACAGAGGTGGGACACAAGTGAGGCAAGCGGTTTTGTGTGAACTGTCTCTCTAAACAGAAAGTAGACGTGCATTACTCCAGTGAGGGCTGAGTAGAAAGGAGACATTCAATTTTTTAAAACCCCTGTCAGGTGCGTGCCTTTGTAGGTTCATGGTAGTAATTGTTTCTGGATTGAATCATTTTTAGGGGTGACTATGATGCCTGAGGCTAATAGGGAATACATGGGCATTTTGAGGCCCTGTATTTGTATTCTTCGACCTATCTGTCTTTGAGCCATAGGAGCGCTGCAAAGGGGACTGAAATCGTGTTCCGACTATAGTCGTAACGCGGGTAGAATGAGTTAAAATGACTTCCGGGTTGCTTGTCTTCTGACGACAACAGCATAGAACTGCTACGTACATCGGTAGCGAAGCATGAACAGAACTGACAAGAAACAGCAGAGCCATAAGGCCTTCAATTAGATCAGATTTGCCGCCAGGGACTTCAAGTTTTTGTGTGAGAATTAGTCAGAACCGTCACTCCGCCGTCAGTTTGCAAACCGATTTCGTGATCGGGGGCGAAAAAAAGATCGGAAATGAAGTTTGTTACGCGTGCTGTCCACGGCTGTTAGCGTAGCTGCTGCTCAGAGATAATGCGGCGCACAGTTTTACAGCACACGGGGTGTAATCAAAATAGGGGCGAGTGTTTCCGATGGTGCTCCGCTTCGAAAGGGTGTTTCCAAACGGTAGCACCGAGTGTTCCAGTTTTCCAGAAATCTGAGTATTTCGACTTGGGCCTGTCGACGTGAAACTGAGACAGGGGTTGTTTATTAACGAGACAAGGACTTGGACCTACGTTTTACTACAATGCAAAGACGTGTGCGCGCTCATATTTCAAACTTGCGGCTTCGAGAGTCACCATCGAAACTTTGAAGCGGAGTAGCAGGTCGAAGGACACAAATACACAGAGCCTCAAAATGCCTATATATTCCCTATTAGCCTCAGGCATTATAGTCACCCCTAAAAATGCTTCAGTCTAGAAACAATTACTACCATGAACAGACCATTCAAAGGTACGCATCTGACAGGGGTTAAAAAAAATCTGAATGTCTCCTTTCCCTCTCAGGCTTCACTGGGGTAATGCACGTCTACTTTGTGTTTAGGCCAGACAGGCAGTTCACAGAAATCCGCTTGCCTCACTTGTGTCCCACCTCTGTGGAAAAAGTCCCAGCTTCACTGGCAGCTTGCCTCTTTTTGTGATCGCCTGGCAAGCACCTTGACCCACATAACACAAAAATCACGAAAATCACGCTGTTTCGTGACAACAAAAATCACTACAGACTAGCATACTTACCAAACAGGGTTCCTCAAAGCAACACCAAACATGACCCCACGCTCTATTTGTGTCAATACGCCAGCACGGGAAACGCTAGCGTCCATTTTGACTGTACCCTGTTTAGCTGCTGAGCTCAAAGGTAATGCGTCTCACAGTTTTACAGCAGTAATGGACGCTAGCGAACGCGCTGAAGAATTCTTTCGCGTCTCCGACTTGCACATCCGGAGGACAGTGACGCGACCGGAAATTCAAACGACTCAGCAAAAGCAAATGATCCCTCCAGCACTGTGTTTCAGGCTTCCGCTACAGAGCTATAGGATCTTTTGTTGCGCCAGGGAAATAAACGATTCATTAATGACCATCTCCGTTGGCTGGTTTTGTTCGAGGGTTCGGAAAGCTGGCGGAGAAGTTTTCTGTGGTGTTGTAAATAACTGAAGGCGGACTCGGGTTTTTTCTCTCCCGTGATACCATAAAAACCCATTAGGGAGGTGCAGCGTGAAAGCTCATTAAGTGATTTTTAAGAGGCTGGACTGCACCTCTAAGGCTACAAGCACACAGTGCTACAGTAATGGAGGAAGTGAAAAGTGGGTGTCTGGGAATGAAATTAAAGCCGGCTGGATTCCGTGGATGCTGATGCATTTAGACAAATTTGTTCGTCTGCACGCTCATCGACATAACTTCGTTTTCGACATGAATGCAGTTCTAGAAGTTCGTCTGCACGCTTATCGACATAACTTCGTTTTCGACATAAATGCAATACTAGAAACTTAAAATAGCTGAGCTGACCGTTCGCACCACGTGACTGTAATGTAATGTGTTTATCTCCGGTGTGTAAAAGAGTGCGTGTGGTTTACAAAAGCGTCGGCTGGGGCCAAATATTGTGCTGGCCTTTTTCTCGTTGCCCCGTGTCTTTGATATCACCCTCACATGACGGAAAAGGACGTTAAACCCCCGAAAACCCACCCACCCACCCTCACATGAACGTGCATGTTTGGTTCAGTTCGCTGCACTTAAAGCCATGTTAATGGGATAAATCGCCCTTTTAATGCACTTTTCTTCTTCTTCTTCTTTTTCTGCGTCTTTATCTTCTGCGCTCGATGTCTGGTCGTGCTAAGTGCTTAGTTTGTTGGCTGCTAGGGAGTCCATCGTCCGTTTGAGTTCGTCATTGTGAAAGTAAAATTATATATATAGTATAATTATATGTGTGAAGCGCCTACATAGATAAATAAATAAATCAGTAAATAAATGAATAAATTTGCGTGTGCATTAGCCGCGAGGTACAAAAGCATAACGTTCTCTAGTTGTGTGTGTGTGTGTGTGTGTGTGTGTGTGTGTGTGTCTGTGTGTCTGTGTCTGTGTGTCTGTGTCTGTGTGTCTGTGTGTGTTTTAAACCCACTTTTGCCTTTTGGGTGAAATTCTAGTCGGAGGGTTAAAAAAAATCCGACTGAGACTTTTCATGCATTATTGACTACAAAGAGGATATAATGACCACTGAAGTATCGTACTGCAGTGCCAGGTCGATCGGCATAGTATCCTCTTTCGTCGGGATTTTTGCTGCTATTTGCAGTTATTGGTCTAGAAGAACACACACCGAAGTATACAGGGTTTTTTTTTTTTTTCGTCTTCTTTAGAACTTTTTTTCTGTCCTGCGGGAATTTCTGCACTATGTGGAAGACTACAGTCATCTAGTCGTGTGTGTGTGTGTGTGTGTGTGTGTGTGTGTGTGTGTGTGTGTGTGTGTGTGTGTGTGTGTGTGTGTGGTGTGCTTTTCCACTATAGAAATTACGTGAAAAAAAATCTTTTATCTACGAGAAGTGTACTCACCTAATGAAGTCTTCATGATAAGACGAAATATTGGAAAATCTTGATATTGTGGTGTTTCGGGGTTGTCTTTTGTTACAAACATACACACATTGTACATAGAGTTTTCACAATGAAGTACCCCCGATTACGGAAAACACACCACACGAGTTTGTTGATTTCGACCGAAAAACTGCGAGGTTACTTAGTCATCCTACCACTGACACACCTAACAGGTCTAAGGGTATCTCACCATTTACAGGTCCCCCATTCATCTCCCAGGCCAAATGTTAGCATCTGCCAACAGCGTTAGCATTACTGGACTTGTGCTGAAGTTCCGCTGAAAATATGCCATCAGATTTAGTAGTAAACCAGTTTACGCTAAATCTATGCTATCCACATTCCAAGTAAGGAAATGTCAGCTACTTAACTGGTATATGGTAGTGTTAGCATACATTCAGCAGTGTTAGCAGAGATACAGCACTGCTAACAGTTATGCTAAAAACACAGATATGATTTGCTAAGAGTCTACCTAGAGACTGCTTGATCATTGCCAGTATTTCGTCTGGGAATTCACTCCCTCGGGGAGGAATATGGTTGGTACAGCCTAGGCCATGTGAATACTTGGTCTTAGCTGCTCCGACATCGGTTTCGGGTCAATAGAACCCTAATCCTAATTTCATGCGGCGATACCCAAAAGGCAAGCGGCGTCCAAACAGCACTAAAAGGCTGCTCCAGAATAATCTGGTGCATCTCCAGTACTAGCAGGAGTTGCTACCCTAAAGCTCTGCGAGGGGTTTCAGCGGAAGAACTGCCGAGGTAAATACATTTAATTCAAAGGAGCCACTTAAGCCAAAGACGTGCGCTCATTCAGGTCAACATGAAAGTAGGGGAAGTAAGTCAAGCTAAGGGCGCTACCTAGATCTAGGAGATGTATGTCATTGGACTAGCATGTGCTAAATTTCATATATATATATGTACGTTCCCCCTCCCCCCCCTCCATTTTCACGCAATTTCTACAATGGAAAAACACAGCCGAGAAGTTTCCTATTTCTTAGATGGTAGCATTTCCTCTGCTGTCTGAGCTGTCCATTTTCCTCCTCGGATTTTCACTTATTTTATCAGTTTGCAGGCGGCTTAGACTTTTAGTTTATGTAATAAGGAGAGCATAGATCAATAATTCCAGTGCACTGTATTTCATCATCGTCTGTTTCATTACAAGCTCGTATTGCACGACTTGATATGAACATTGCTGAACTGAACGGCGGCCGGATGAGGCACAAACTCAATTGGATCATGTAGGGGCATGTTCATAACGTATTCACATGGACTCAAGAGCTAGGTACGAATGGTGTACTTTTTTTTTTTTTTTTTTTAGTACATGTATTGCTATAGTTATATCTTTTGTTCCCACCACGCGAAGGCAGGACAGGTTTGCACGTGAACTTTTATTTGACGAAAAATTCCCCCCCCCCACCTAGTTTATGCCCACTACAAGACTTGAAGCAGATCTGCAGATGGACTCCGTCATCACCAGGTCGAATCCCTTTGACATTGAGAGTAAAAAAATCTAAAACTAGACTACTTTAACATTCTCTCGGCAAATTGTTTATGGGCAGTTCCAACACTATTTGTTCCGAAAATGTTACTCATGTTTCTCAGTCTCCAGATTTGATTTTACCCCCCAATAGTTATGTTCAAACAATGTATGCCTTTCTCTGTACATAATTTTACTAAGAATTCTGCATAGTGTTTCGCAGCGTGAAGCAGAAATTGCGTAACTGGCTACTGAGAAACATGCGTAAATTATACCGGAATGGCCCCGAGACGAGTTGAGGTGACGTAGATAAAGGTCTTTTAATCCTCTCGTTGGAACCCCAGGATCTGCACAGGACTCCGCAACCACTACGCCAAATCTCCTTGACGTTGTGACGAAAGAGTCTATAAGTCTAAAATCAATTCTTGTACGTTTCACTGATATTACAAAGTCGTACTCTAAGGGTTAGTGAATGGTATGAGAATGCGAGTGGGGTTGCAGCGTGGAGCTGTGTTTTGGAAGTTGTCAACTGACTGACGGGTTCCCGCTTGCTGACGTGCATTAGAACACGCGTGTGTGTAGGAACGGAATGTTTGTCATGACCTTAGACACGGATGCTGGGTAGTGTATGATAAAAGATGTTACCTACCATAGATGCAGACCTAGCTGGGCTATTGTCGGTATCTTATGCCGCCTCTCGTCTCAGTTTGGTTTTGCCCAGTCAGGAGTCAGGAGAGAAGGCCGGCTGGCTGATGTTTCGTGTGAAAATCATAGCCACTGTAACGACGTTTACATAGAGTTTTCACAATAAGGTGCCCCCGATTAAGGAAAATACACCCCACGAGTTTGTTGATTTCTACCGTAAAACTGCGAGTTTTAACGAATGAGTTTTAACCGATCGTGGATAATACACAGCAAAAGATCAACAGTTCCTCATCCAGTGACCAACAAAGCTCCGTCATCCCCATTCTATTCGGAGGAGCCGGGGTGGCCGAATGGTAGAGAGTTGGACTTCTAATGCTCGGGTCGTGAGTTCGTATCCCGGCTGGGGCCAAATATTTGTGCTGGGTTTTTCGTTGTTTCCCCGTCTTTGATATCACCCGTATGTAGTGGAAAAGGACGTTAAACTCCCAAACACCCACCCACCTATCCCCCCCCCCCATTCCATTCTGCTTTGGCCAGAACACGCTGCTGGAACATTGCTACGAGTAGGGGTAGTGCATGTGCACGTTTTAGATACATCCATGATTCACGTGTGATTTGTGATGGGTACAATGTTAAACCACGTGTGGTGAATGACGGATTTTTAAACAGTGTAATGATGATACAGTGGTATAAAACCATTGAAAAACTGTAGGAAAACAAGTGGCTTCAAACGTATGTATCTGCCGTGGTGTGCCGGTAGTGTAACAACTGGAACACTGTTAGGAGTTGCGGAAAGGTCCTCTGACGTTCCTACTCCTTCATCGAATCCTCTGCCTAAGTATCCGCAGGGGACCACAAAGGCCAAATCCCCTTGTCACTGAAAGTTTCACAGTCTAAAATGGTGTCTTGTTCATTTCGCCGGAACACTGTTCGGTGGAGTTAAAGGAAGTTGCAGAAAGGTCTTTTGACGCTCTTACTTCTTAATCGAACCCTGTGTCTTGGGATCTGCAGGGGGCCATTAAGGCCAAATTCCCTCGCTGTCAGGGGAGTGTCTAAAAGTCTTAAAAGGGTTTCTTGTCCATTGCTCCGGAACAGTGTCCAGGGGGTTTGTGGCCAGCCGGAGAAACGTATTTTATCGCTCTCATATACGCACCGTTTCAAGGATTTAGATGCTTCACAGGACTTTGGAATGGCTGTGCTTGTGAGCTGGCAAGTACGCTCGGATACGTTTATCTTCGTTTGTGATTAGTAGAGCTCAAAATGCGATACAGTGCCCCCAATAAGCTACGCGATCGCTCGAGACGTCAAATTCTCGTACTCAGCGGTTAATTGTGGCTGCAACACCAGCTGACCGCTTGTGATACTCGCCTCGCGTGTACCCTTCTTTTGGCTCGGTGCCAGCGTGTAAGATGCTGTCACTGTGCAGGTGTATAAATGGTACGATGTTAGACGGTACCAAAATATTTGTGAGCATTGAATTGATAGACGAAGGACCTTTAAGTCCTCTTGTGGAGCAGGTAAACGGCATCGAGATAATTATGATTGTTCTTAGACAACGTCAAGGGCGTGAACCGGAACATAGCCACAGTTACGTCCCCTGTGGATGCTGATTTACAGTTTGCGTGCAGCACCGGCATGTGGCGTAAGCGAACTGGAAGTGAGGTGCTGCTAATTATCGCCCTCTGTTTTTCCCCAGAGTTCTCTCCCGTGGACTAGATTGGCTTGTAGGCTAGCCCCTTGGGCAAAGAGAGACGTGGTTTTGTCTGTACTTAATAAAGTGTGCGAAGAAGTCGTTAAACGCCCCAGTCTATGCCACCTTGACTGATGGTCTGTCTTTTTAGTTTTTACGCTTTGTCGGCAAGAATGTGTAGAGCTGTGCATGTAACGCTATGAAGCAATTCTGCAGCTGTCAAGAAACTGCAACAGTTTTGGGGTGAACCGCTGTGGCTCGGTGCTTAAGTAGCGTGACCCTTGATGGTGGGAAGGTTCCTGCGATCGTGTTTATTTTGTTTCGTTTTTCTGTTTCGTTTACGCCAATCAAACAGGCTTTGACACATAGCGCTGACACTTAGATCTGTATGTCTGCCCTGAATGTTATATACCTTGGCTTAGCATATTCCTTTACGAGGTGTTCTTTCTGTTCGGTTAGCTTCTGTTGCGATTTTGTTTAGTGTATCGTGTACTGGTAATGTTTTACACTGTACTTTTTTTCCATCACTTTGCAAGGTAACTTATTTTAGCATCCTCTTTCCCCGTCCTACTATCCTCTCCCATCCCGCTGCGCACGCGAGCGCGCGCACACACACACACACACACACACACACACACACACACACACACACACACACACACACACTCCCGCGCGCACACACGCACGCACGTACACACTTTCCTTGCCCAACCATAGCATACACCCAAAACTTCAGGCACCTACACTCTCTCCCGACCCCTTCACACTGAGACTTGAACCTGTGACCCTTTCCCAGCGACCCAGACGTTATATTATCCCTCGTAGCAGACCACCCGCCCTCAATCGTATGTACGATGTTGCATGCGGCCGTCGGGGGGTTGCTCTACCCCGCTCTCGGATTTAGAGTGTGATGACCTGTGCCGACATTTCTCAGAACGATGAAAGTCTGGAGCCGACAGTGCAGCTATGCTTGCTGTCTTTTCTTTCAACGTCTGCAAGAGCTTGAGATAAGGCATTTTCGTTCGACAGTGCAGTTATGTTGTCTCTGGGGCATTTTCGTTCGACATTGCAGCTCTGCTGTCTTTCTTTGGGGCATTTTCGTTCGACATTGCAGCTCTGCTGTCTTTCTTTGGGGCATTTTCGTTTGACAGTTTTTGCAAGGTCTGTGAGAATTTAAAATAGGGCATTTTCTCTCGACACAGCAGCTTCGTATTTGTTTCAAGTCTTTTTTAGGCATTGTAATAATTGAAAACATAGCAACATCAACAATACAATCACCACACTAAATCCCCCATACAACAACAACAAAAACAACAACAGAGGACCTGTTTTCTACGTAAAAATTTCAGCAAACAATCATGTTCTTCCGTTTAAAAAAAATCACGACCCATATACTCCATGCTGTACCAACTGCTTCAGTTTCCAGGGTGGGTGGGTGCTTGAGGGTTTAACATCATTTTGCACCGCATGTCGTTAATATCAAAGACGGGGCAGTGAGAAAAAGGCCAGCACAAATATTTGGCCCCCAGCCCGGAATTTTCACACACACACACACACACACACACACACACACACACACACACACACACACACACACACACACACACACACACACGCACACACACGCACGCACGCACGCACGCACGCACGCACGCACGCACGCACGCACGCACGCACGCACGCACGCACGCACACACACACACACATACACACACACACAGGCGCGCGCGCGCGCCAGTGACGTTGAAAAAAAATGCAGCAGGTAATAACACTTGATGTTTCGTTGTCATGGGAGGTCCTTATTTCCTGGGGAGAGTGCATGCGATTTTTGCTGTTTTTGACGCCTCGGGAATTGTGAAGATTCGTGTTGTGGGCACGGGGGATAATCAAGATGGCGTACGGTTTTCTTTCTGTTTCGTCGATTTGAAAGTCTGGACGGCGATTCCTATTGAAGCCTTATAGTGTTTGATTGTGCTTATAGGGGTTTGGGAATTTAACGCCCTTTTCCCACTACGTTTGGGTGATATCAAAGACGGTGCAACGAGAAAAAGGCCAGCACAAATATTCGGCCACAGCCGGAATTGAAACCCACGCCCCGAGCATTGAAAGTACATCAGTCTACCCTTCGGTACCCCGGCTCCCATTATACTTGTTTGAAATATGAACATGGGTGGGTGGGTGTTTGGGAGTTTAACGTCCTTTTCCACCACATAAGGGTGATATCAAAGACGGGGCAACGAGAAAAAAAGGCCAGCACAAATATTTGGCCCCAGCCGGTGGGATTCGAACTCACGACCCGAGCATTGAGAGTCCAACGCTCTACCATTCGGCCACCCCGGCTTCCCCAAAATATGAACATGAAAACGTCTATTCGTTATGGTAAATTCTTAGGGAAAGCCGTTTTCTGGCTGATAAACGTCCCCTTTTTTTACACCGACATGTTGATATCCAAGGAGTTTCTACGGTGGTGCTCACTAGGAACAAAAAACTCCAAAAACAAAGGAAGAAACATACCAAAAACAACAACAACAACAAACAACGTCATCATCATCATCATCATCATCAACAACAACAACAACAACATCAACAACAATAACAACAACAACAACCCATCACAAAAACCACTCTGTGGTATTGTTTCCAGGCTGGGAACGAAGCCAAATATGTACCCTCAGCCCTAAGGTAGCCTGTGGGCTGTTCTAAACCGTGCTGTGCACCAGAAAGCAGATGATTTTTCGGCTTCGTCCCAGTACTGTTTCCTGATCTTCATTTTATTGGTCTGAATGAAATGGAGAGCGTATCAATCAGAAAGCGACTTCAAGGGGCAGTCTTTATGAATTTTGTTGAATGCCGAACACCTGCTACAACACTGCCGACTCCATGAAGCTCCCAGACAAGAAACATGGCCAGAACCAGTACCGCTCAGGGTCAAGCTCTATGGCGACCTGGAGGACCTTCAGAGGGCAACTGCGTATGTGCGGGCGACTGGCATCTCCATCTAGTGAACGACGACGAAGAAGAAGTAGAATGATTTTTGTGTTCACAGATTGTTCTGGGCCGTTTTCATGGTGTTTAGCATCGCACCGCCTAGACACATGCTCGGTGACACCATCTCAAATGCTGGCACTGAACCAGCAAAAGCGTACTCACTCATGCGGTGTATACTCTGAGCGAGACTGTTGTATCAACAGTCGCAGAATTGTAACACAAACATAAACATTTAAAGTGCGAGTGACTGTAATTTAAGTGAGCATGCATGTATGTGTGATTGCAAAGCAGCTCTCTTAAACCACAACGATTTCCTAGTGTTTATACGTATGGCAATAAAGTTATGTTTATGTTTATGTTTATGTTACGCTAAGCGAGACTGTTGTATCAACAGTCGTAGAATTTGAAGGTACGACCGCTCGCGCAAAGTGTAAATAATATTGCATCGCATTAAGGACTAGAGTAGATTAGAGTATATCGAGCGTACAGGCGCATTACCGTGCCTGTCTCGCCTTCTTGTACACACGCGCGCATATACATCAAGTGTGCACGCTAAAAATCGCACGTTCATCTTTCGAAGAAGAGTAGGCTGTGGTCGGTGTCGT
The DNA here is from genome assembly GCA_018292915.2 of Batillaria attramentaria. Classification (NCBI taxonomy): domain Eukaryota; kingdom Metazoa; phylum Mollusca; class Gastropoda; family Batillariidae; genus Batillaria; species Batillaria attramentaria. The sequence goes on from JACVVK020000604.1 coordinate 226,378, forward strand.
GGTAAACAGAAATACTGTCGCACGCACCAGAGTGAATAGCAGGGTGGAGGTTTGCACATAAAGTAGCGCTTAGCGGCAGCAGGCTTTCACTGCTTCGTCCTCCAGCCCTGCGGCGCCGTGAGCATTTCAGCAGAGATGGATATGTGCGCCGTGGAGAAGTCTACCATACCATACCATACCATACCATACCATACCATACCATACCATACCATACACAAGCGAAACTCTTCCAAAACATACATTGGCTCGGTAATCACGGAAATGGACCGTTTGAAACGCTGCTGCACTGTAAAGACTAACGTAAAGTGCGTGTTGATATCTCAAACGTTTAGCTTTACATGCGAGCAATCGGCGTCAAACATCGTTGACTGGAAGTAAAGCACCAGAAGAACCATCCGCCATCGTAGTGTACGAGTCAGGCCAAGCCCTACCACAGCGTTTAGCGCTGGAAGTGAGAGGAAAATGCCGGAACCTGGCTTAATGCACGCTATGTCGGAACAGAGGGAAAAAAAAATTGAAGAGCGTATCACGTGCAATAAAATAAGGTCGAGAGGGCCGATGTTGAGCAGCCTGTTATTTTGCGCGAATTACATGGGAGAGGTTCGGGCGTCATTTTATGGGTTCTTTTTTGGGTGGTTTTTACTTTTTCGTAAGAAGTTTTAATTTTTTTTTTAAAAGTCCATCCCCTGAGGCGCCTCATTTGGGGCTCAACAGTCACAGTTTGTGGTCTTATTTGAATTCTTGAACAGAAAACCCAAAAAGTGATCGCACTGAGCGGAGTACTTTACGAAAATCCTTTCAGCTCATCTGTACGAGCTTTCCCCGATGGTTTCGTAGCCTACACTAAGATGACACCACCAAACCGACGCAGAAATGAATCAATTATGATTCTTTTCAGTTTTAGTGAGGCCAGTGTTGCACAACCCTCAGTGGCCAAAACTTACGTAGGCAGGAGAATACGTTCTTGCATATCTTAGGCTGCATGGCACGAATTGAGTTAATACATGCAGCGGACTATTCATTTATGTATTTGTTTATTTTTTTTTAAATAAACGTTTAGGATGGCGAATTTTCAAAACAGCGTCCCAACCTGCGGGATGCTCAGTAAAAATGGAGTAACCCTCTCAAGCTGAAAGCGTAGCAGAAATCACAAACATGTTACTGTTCAAGAAATCGAAAACAGTATACATTTCAACCTTTTTTTTTTTGGGGGGGGGGGGGGCTTTTTGAATGATGGAGTTGATAATACTAGATTCTCATATTCCCATGCCGACTATATATGTGCATCGTTTCGGCCTCCCTTCAGCCTGGGGTCAAGTTAAGTGTTCTGTAATTGTAGGCGCGCTTTATCTAGAAAACTTCTCGAGTTAAGGGAAAGTCTTTGGAGATGGGAATCCCGGGCAGCTGGATTTTCATTGCACGGGTCGTGAGTTGCAATACCAGCTGGGAGCCAACTCTCTGTACTGGCTTTTCCTCCCTCAGTACCACTTCTTTGATATCATCCGTATAGGGTGGCAAAGGACGTTACCCCCCCCCCCACCCCATCCCAGAAAACCAACAACCGACCCTTTAGTATAGGATGAGCTGTGTGTGACGTTGTTCTATTACTGTAGACGCGCTTTTTCTGGTAAACTTCTCGAGTTACGGAAAATCTTCTTCGGAGATCTTTTCATGATAATCTAACATGATGACGACGCCAAGACATTGCTGCTTCTTACTCTCAAGACCTTCAGTTTCACTCTGAATAACCTTCTAAATCACCACAGTGCCCGTTGTCCTAAATATTGGACATGCCACAGTTAATAGTCAAGGTCAGCATAAGAGAAAACAGATGAAAAGTTCATTCCGCTTACCCAACATGATCGACATGTATGATCGAAGATTCATCACCTGCCGCCTTGTTTTAAGCAAAGTGGGATAAATACTTAAATGCTCATATCCCATGTTTACCAGGCTTCTTAGGCCCAACTTACGTTTTGCAACGTTTGCATTTGTGAGTGCGCCCGTGGATGAAGGACACAAATACACAGAGCATCAAAATGCCTATATATATATTCCATATTAGCCTCAGGCTTCATAGTCAACCCTAAAAAAGCTTCAATCTACCGCCCCCCCCCCCCCCGCCCCCATAGTGTAGTAGTTAGCACTTCGGACTATGGACCGGGAAACCCGGGTTCGATATCCCAGCCGAGGCAATCGGGGTTTTTCCCACCTAGGTCGGCTCCTACCGAGAGCGGGCGTGCTATGAGCCCAGTGGGGAGGCTGTTGCCACACAGCCGAGATTCACCCACTTCACGGGTGCGACTTTGGGGGGCACCCTTGGTATAACACGTCTTATGATGTGGATGATTACACGGCCGGCAAAGCAGGTGCCGTAGTTCCCGGGCCTGGTTAATGTCGGGATATGTATGACAGGAAGTGTGGAATGCGGCCCTGTTCCGCAGTCCCAGACCACACGGACCTCCATGGCATCATCCTACCATCATCCTCATCTCCATCATCATGCGTAATAAAAATTGCCCCAGCTTCCGAGCCCTCCGTGGATTCTACCCATTACCTGGGAGGAACACCACTTGAACTGGCAAAAGAGTTAGGGCAGAAAAAAAAGCTTCAATCTAGAAGCAATTAATATATGTACCATGAACAGACCATTCAAAGGCACGCACCTGACAAGGGTTTCAAAAAAATTGAATGTCTCCTTTCCGCTCAGGCCTCTGGAACTGATTCCTCGATTTTCGCGTCGCGTGAAGCGTTCTGCAGACTCAGTGTCAGTCTGTAAGATGCTGTCACTGTGCAGATATGTAAGTGGTACGATGGTACACGCTACCAAAAGAGCTCAGAATGATTTGTGAGGATAGAATCAGAGGAAGAGTAGCCTTTAAACGGGCTAATTCCACATTTGTTAAGCCAAATTATGTTTATAGAACAGTTACATTCGTGGGTGCGCCTGTCAGGTCAAAATACAGGTCTTGGTGATTAGTACAGCACTTAGTGAACGCGATACAGTGTTGTTTACACCTTGTGCGAGCGGTCGAAGTCTACGAGTGTTGTTACACTACTGGACCGCAGAGTACGGTCGCCGCGTCATCGAGTACGTTTCTGTTGGCTCATTGCCAGCCATTACAGAGGCTGTCGCTGTCCAGGTGTCTAAGTAGCACGTGTGATGATAACATACCACGAAAACAGCTCAGAACGATATGTGAACTGAGAGAGGTAGCATCATCCTCTTTAACTGGCCGAAAAATACAGACAGGGGATAGGGAAGGGAGACACCACCGCCCCCGAAAAGAAAAGAAGAACGGACGTGGGTGGACAAACTCAGAAAGCAAGGAATCAGAGCAATCACCCAGACAGACAGCTTGTTTTTCTGCTTTTCCTTTTACATCTATATCAAATTTTGACTTATTCCACTCATTCATATACCCTCAAGCAAACACGCAGGCTTTTCACAGGAAATGAGTTTTTGCCTCCTACGCGACTGCTCGGATATGAAGGAAAAATTAAAACAAAACAAAACAAAACAACAACAAAAAAAAAAAAACTGCAAAAATTTCATCTAATGTTTGATTGAACCTCCAGACGACATTCGCGAGAGATTTTATTTCGAGAGACTTGCACGCACACACAAAGCGAATTGATTCTGTTTAAAATACTATATTATCACTTTCGGGAAATTTGGGTAGTTTCCCACGCAGAAGACGCCGCAGTGGAAGCGCCACGTGCCTAGCTTTTGTTGTTATTGAGAATTTCAAAGCCTGAGGAACCGGAGAAAAAAACATGCATGAGCAACCCGGAAACCTACCATTTTTATGCTCACGTGTCGTTCTCAGCTGTTCTCAGCTATCATCATACCACACTAGACACCTGGTCAGTGACAGCGTCTGTTATGCTGGCACTGGGCCAGTAGAAGCTATTCTCAGCTATCACCACTTAGACACCTGGACAGTGACAGCGTCTGTTATACTGGCACTTGGCCAGTAGAAACTATTCGCAGCTACCAGCACACCACTCGGACACCTGGACAGTGACAACCAACTGTTATGCTGGCACTGAACCAATGGAAGCGTACTCGATGACGCGGCGAACACAGTGTGCGCTCGAGTAGTGTCAGAACAGTCGTAGAAGTTAAATGTTCGACCGGTCGAGCAAAGTGTAAACAACATGGTATCGCATTAGAGCTGTACTAATCATCGAGATAAGAGTTTTTCGAGCGTGCAGGCGCTCTCACGAGCAACACGTCCGCCTCGGTAAGAAAGGAATCGGACATTTCGAAAATGACTGCGCCTGTGACCGATATCCGACGCGGATATCAAACCCTGCGAGATGTGTGCATCGATGTGTGGTCGAACGTGTATGATCATGTCACTTATGTGTGTGAAAGACGCAACGAGAAAGAAATATAATATACATGCCGAATTTTCGGCCAAAATGGCTGTTCGGTCACATCGAAGCAGAAACAACGCCTTAAGGATTAAATTGAATTGAAAATACTTTGTTTCATCCCTGAAAGGGAAATTGGTTTTGCCCAAAATATAACCAGACAATAAGAGAGGCAAGACTTAAAAATCAATAATACGATTTAAGAATAAAACAGCAGTCGGTGAAAATACTGTTCGTATTGTCAAGATTTCCCTGAGGTACTTATATGAATCATTCTGGCATCGTTTGCAAAAGATTGGTAACAAAAAAAAAAAAAAAAAAAAAAAGCATTCATCTCTGTAGTTTCCCATGCAAAAGATACGTCGGCTATCAGTTGTATGAAGGGAATTGTAAATCATCTTCGCTCTGGCGTTATGGTGCAGGAACGGTCGATACAAAAAACTGCGCAACAATTCATATAACTCATTTTTGAATCAGTTTCCCTGGTTACCTGAAATTTAATGCCGCATGGGTACGATCGTAATAGAATGTTTTGAGACATCTTTCATTTTGCATGACACTAACTTTAACCCCCTTTGTCGGGAGATTGAAGCCATAGCATTAATCATTTCTGACATAGAAGTCTGGTGTTTTTGCTCGGACGGATCTCTCTTTAAATTGGGTTTGATCCATCCTAATTTCGGAGCTTGCTTTATCTACGGCCGTTTGTGGCAGTTTCCAACAATTAAAAGCTAGTTTATTCTGCAGTGAGCTAAATCAGCTTTAGATCTGGCGTCTTTTAGAATAAGTCTCTCTGTGTCTATCTGTCTCTGGGTTGTATTCTCTGTTTCTCTCTGCCTCTGTGCTGTATATTCTGCGGCTCATTACTTCTGATATTGCCAGGCAAAATTAGTGCCGCGTTGTAGTCCTTGATATGTAATATAGATAAAATGTGTGTGTGTGTGTGTGTGTGTGTGTGTGTGTGTGTGTGTGTGTGTGTGTGTGTGTGTGTGTGTGTGTGTGTGTGTGTTTGTTCCAACGCAGCGACACTTTGAAGAAGTCCTGCCAGTGTTTCTTCTAGAAACTTAACCCCCCCCCAAAAAAAAAAAAAAAAAAAAAAATAAAATAAAATAAAATAAAATAAAAATCATTTCAGGCATGTGCCTTACTTAGGTCCCATGAGCTTTGTTCTTTTCCGCATACATTAGCTAGACTTTTACGTCATTTTTAAACAAGCATAGATGACGCATTTTTCTGAGTATCTTGATGCCTGCTTCATGCTTGTACGTAACTCGGGAACCAAGCCAATGATAGCTCTTGAAACGACCTCGACCTCTTAGCCACGTGACTGGGGTTAGCTTGTACGTGTCTTTGACCTGAAAAACGTTGATGTAAAGTTTTTGTGCGTAATGAATGAGGTATATTACACCACCCACACAAATACCCACAGAACAGCAAATTAAAGTATTTTAACATATTCGAGTAGCATTTTCACTGTAGTAGAGACGTTCTGTGGTGCCATTGGTGGTTATACTAGTGAGTGTCATAGAGAGTGGGCGGTCGGTGGTCTAGTGGTTAAGAGACTTGTCACCAATGTGAGTGGTTACGGGTTCGAGTCCCACTCGGGGCAAAGAATTTTTTCTTCTCGTATGTGGCACCGATCATTCGGGCCGATCGTCGGGGGTTCTCTCCGGGTACTCCGGCTTCCTCCCCCTCTGCTTTGGAAATGTTCAGCCCACAACATTCGAAAAACAAATGCAATTTTACATTCCGAAACTTAAATAGCTGAGCTGACCCTTCGCACCACGTGATTGTAATGCGTTCATGTCCAGTTTGTGAGAGAATGCGTGTGATTCACGTGAGCGTGCGTGTTGGGTCCAGTTCGCGGCGCTCTGAAACGATTCATCAATTTGGGGAAAGCGCCTGTACAATACTTATTATTATTATTATTACTATTATTATTAGTGTCTGAGGCCAAAAGCCCCAAACAAAACAAAAGCACCCTCCCGGCCCACCTCCCCCCCCCCCCCAAAAAAAAAAAAAAAAATCGATTTCCGGGCCGTAGTACGTGGCCTTAATATCTGCGCTTCCGGTGTGATACAGAGCAGCGCTTTGTGTCTTCGCAGCCTCACGGCCACTGATGTCATTAAAACTTCTTTCTCGTAATTCTATGATTGCAGGCATACTGTCATTTCAGCGCCACGCGCTTCCGATGTAATTGACGAGCTTTTTGCGAGACCGCATCCCTCCCTCCCTCCACTCTTCACGGTGCGGAGGTAAGCTAAAAAGGTTTGCCCGCATGAAGCGGAATTCTAGGCTTTAGGATGATCTTGTTCTCACCAATATTTTCCGGTCTCGGGGATCGGATATTTAAGTCGAGCGTCACGCGAAGAGAAAATAACCCATCCGGTGGAAGTCGGGTTGTTTTTGGGCGTAAGGTTTTCCAGGCGGTTTGTTTAGGGAAACATAAAATCGCTAGACATAAAAAGAGAACTACTTGTATTGCGGGTGTTGTGAGATTGTCTTTATTTATAAACATAATTATAAACTCAGTTTCCACCAAGTAAGTGGCCTCAGTAACAAAAATCATAATTGAACCGGCCCCCGTAGTGTAGTGGTTAGCACTTCGAACCATGGACCGGGAGACCCGGGTTCGAATCCCAGCCGAGGCAATCGGGATTTTTCCTACCTAGGTCGGCTCCTACCCAGAGCGGGTGTGCTATGGGCCCAATGGGGAGGCTGTTGCCACACAGCCGAGATTCACCCACTTCACGGGTGCGACTTTGGGGGTGCTTCCCTTGGTGTGGCACGTCTTATGATGTGGATGATTACACGGCCGGCACCGCAGGCGCCGTAGTTCCCGGGACTGGTGAACGACGGGATATTTATGACAGGAAGCATGGAATGCGGCCCTGTCCCGCAGTCCCAAACCATACGGACCCCCCCCCCCACCCCCCCCCCAAAAAAAACAACCCCAAAAACCCAACCAAACAAACAAAAAACAAAACAAAACAAAAAAAAACCCACCACCACCACCACCACCAACAACAACAACAACAAAACAAATAAAATAAAAAGAAAAAAATAATAATTGAGTTATGTCTGCATGGATTTAAATTTGTGGGAGTGTTGCACTTTGATTATACTCGTGTTTGCTGCAGTGAGAGCTGCCAAGGGACCATTATTCTTGCCTGATTTTCGCATACAGGGCCAAAAGAGAAAAGACGTGGGATAATCGTGCGCGGTACGAAGTGTTCTATTAATAATTTAAATCCGGCCGAAGTGATGTTCTTCTTGGCCTAAAGTGTTGTAGGCGGTATGTTGTTCGAAAGAAATGTTATTTATTATTGTTTATAATCACCACTAATAGACGAAAGACCACCTAGTATTCCGGTTATTGCAAAATGGTCCAAGTTTGTAAACCTCCTGATACCAGTTACCTAAACTTCACAGTCCCGGTCGAGATCATGTTCTATTTGAGCTAAATCAGTGCATGTTTGCAGGTCTTATGTTGGGAAAAGGATGGAGGGTGGATCGATAATTATTTAAGTTCGTTATAAAACCGGTCAAAGACTGCCTCATATTCCGTGTGTTGTTGTGAAATCGTCTAGTATGTCATGTAGATATGTTTCAGTTTGTAAGTATGTTGACATGTTTCACCTCACACACATGCACTATTGTTTTTGTTTGTTCTTTTGTAACATATGCGATGTGCAGTTTGGGCTGTTGTGATTTCTTCCGTCCTAATGTGTTTTTTGTAATTCTGTACGTATGAGAATCATGTATGATGCATTATTTGACATTCCTCCATACCCCAAATGGGGAAAAAGGAATGAAATCTTTGAATCTTACCGGCCCCCGTAGTGTAGTGGTTAGCACTTCGGACCATGGACCGGGAGACCCGGGTTCGAGTCGCAGCCGAGGCAAGCGGGATTTTTCCTACCTAGGTCGGCTCCTACCCAGAGCGGGTGTGCTATGGGCCCAGTGGGGAGGTTGTTGCCACACAGCCGAGATTCACCCACTTCACGGGTGCGACTTTGGGGGTGCTGCCCTTTGTATGACACGTCTTATGATGTGGATGATTACACGGCCGGCACCGCAGGTGCCGTAGTTCTCGGGCCTGGTTAATGCCGGGATATTTATGACAGGAAGCGTGGAATGCGGCCCTGTCCCGCAGTCCCAAACCATACGGACCTCCATAGCATCATCTTACCATCATCCTCATCTCCATCATGCATAATAAAAATTGCCCCAGCTTCCGAGCCCTCCGTGGATTTCACCCATTACCAGGGAGGAACACCACTGGAGCCGGCAAAGAGTTGTGGCACAAAAAAAGAAATCTTTGAATCTTGAATCTTTGAAAATGGTCCTAGTTTGCGAATTAACCTACTGAGACCAGTTGACCAAGTTCCACAAGTGTGTTCACAAGAGGTTAGACTACGCTGTGAAAGCAGAAAGCCTTGCCCGTGCGCCTGATGGACAACGGCCGTTGCTCAGCTTGGGTGGCTCAGCAGAAATGCCGAAAATTCTATTAGAATTGAACCCCACACATCAGCTTTTAAACAGCAAGAAAAAGCGATATATGGATGTGGAAAGCGGATTCAGTTTTGGCTTTAGGCATTTGATGAAATCTTATAATTGCTTTCAGGGTTTTTATTTTTTTGTTTTTATTCTTCTTTTTGACATTTTATACAAGATACATTTGTATACAATACACAGACAAATGACACACATAGATACTAACAGTTATACTATATTCATTCGTTACATACATAGACTATTACACTACACACATACACCCCCCCCCCCCTCCCCCCCCCTAAATTCATTCACTCACACATACCCCATCACTCACACATACCCCCCCCCCCCCTCCCACACACACACACACACACGCACGCACGCACATACACACATGCAGCTTTGCTAGCTAATAAGTATATCAACAAATGGATACACAGCAATGAGATTAGTTTTGACACTAGTCATATAGAAGGTCCGAAGTTTTTAGTTTTTACTGGACCGAATTCGTTCAACATTAAATGTTTTCTGGAGCTAGTATACATGGTCAGTGAGAGTCTGGTATTCGTACAGTATACTTGGCCTAGCTGAGACGGGCCCACGTATCGACTGTTTTCAAAGAATTTTTATACTGTTTCCACACGATACATCTGACATTAAATCTGCCTCTAAATCTTTCGGAGCGATGTGCTATTCGCGTTATCAGACGCTTAAATAACAATACCGTCTCGCCTTGCCTATTTAGCTCTGTCAGAGTTTGTCTGAAATTAATCCTTAAATTTCAGTAAACGATTGCAATATCAGACTTCGTGATATGTCAGGTGACCACCTACTGTTTCCTGACTAAGCACCAAGACTTTCTCAGACACGAGCTGCAAGTATTTCTGTGCCTTCCCTACTGGTAAGTTGTCTGCACGTTTTTTGCTTTATCTTTGTCTCAGACTTATAGAATGCCAAGTGCGTTGTTCTGTCTGCCGTGCTCTTCGGTTTCCCCCTTTTTTCCCCATGGTACAGTTTAACGTCTTCTGTCCTTAGTGGAGGGCGATTCAAAGACGAGGGACAATTGAACCAGCATGTAGAAATATGGTTCTGTTGCAATTCGAACAAACGATCCTCCGATCGCTAGTCCGACGCTCAACTGGTTGAATTTCCCGTGAATTCGCTCATAGGTCGACGCTGAACAGGACGACCTGTGATACCTGTTCATGTGACACCGTTGTTTTTGTCTGTTTGTTGTTTAACCGGCCTCCGTGCTGCTGTAGAAAGCTTTGTTTGCGGATACTCCGGCTTTCGTGTCCAGCACAGTTCAAACTAGGTAGGTGAGTGCACGGAGCTGTTCCTGCTACGACGCGCTTCCTGATTCCCGAAAGGATTACAAGGTAGTAACAGCAAAAACAACAGCTACAGCAGCAGCAACAACAACACTAACAGGAGCAACAACAGTAACAACAATAGCAACAACAACAACCAAAGTTGACAGAACGTCGAAAAGAACACGCACGCACGTACGCACGCACACACACACACACACACACACACACACACACACACACCACCACCACCACCACACCACGACTCCCCGCCCCGTGCACTCCCACCCACACACACAAAAACCCACCTCTCACGGGTTGCCTCATCCTGTTTGTTCTCTTTTATCTTTTCCTTTTTTTAACGTGTCTGTCTTTGAATGGAAGCTAAAGAACTTTCCAGGACTGGCTTTTTCCAAGCGTATCACTGTCACATGACCTACATTTCTGGGCGTGCCCGACACAATGCAGCCATAGTTAGTCGATAAAGAACTGTGGATAGAACGCCAGGCGTTACCGAGTTCCGCAGAACTATCTGCGCCATCTACCGGCTAAAATCACTGTCGTGTGAGAATAGGTGGTACATGTACCAGCTAGCTGTTGTTTGTTTGTTGTTTTGTTTGTGTTTTGTGTTTGTTTTTTGTTTTGTTTTTTGGTTTTTTTTTGGTACAAATCTGCGACTGCCAGTCAGGGTCGGGACTCAAACTCACGACCCGAACCTATGCTCAGATATCCCGACCCCCCGAATACAGATATCAAACGTGCGCGACGTAGAATGAAGTACCGGTGTATATCCGGTATATGGTGACGTTTCCCGGCATATTTTCCCACGTTATCGACACAGTGCCCTAGCCATTGTGACACTTACATGGTGCACGTGCATGTTCTATGAAACCCCAACAGGCACTGAGGGTTCCACAGTCCGTGCCAAAGTTTACTGGACTGAAGACATGTTGCAGAACATGTTATATTAAAACATGTGCCTCAATGTCCCAAAACGGGAAGAAGAGAAGGAAAATTGTCTTTTCGCTGTTGGACACTCGGCAATTGCCACTTGGAGTTAGGTATGAGCAGCTGATGTATCAGTAATATTTCGTAACCAGTAAGCCCTGGAGTTAGGTATGAGCAGCTGATGTATCAGTATGTCGTAACCTGTAAGTCCAGGAAATCAGTCCTCGCAGACTAAATGTTTGTTCAGTTTGTTGTATTCAGTTCGTAGTCCGTTTACAATGAAACGAAAACGAAATTTCCACAGACTGCGTTTTAATGCCTAAATTACAGTCTTTATTTTGTGTAAACGTTTGTATTAAGAACACTTTAGAGATACATGTAACATAATTATGACTCTTTTGAAGCGCATGGTCAGCGGGATGCTAAAAATAATCGGGTCTCGTATTACGTTTATTGTTCGGCCGTCTTACGCGCACGCGCACACAGAGGAAATCGCACGTCCTGTTTACAAGCATCGCCCGAAGCAGGGTAATCTTTCGGTAATCCTCGCAGGGAAATGCTGTCTTTGGATTTCCATCAACCGTAACACTTCACACGTGTTTGGCATGATAGGTTTACGCCGTTCTGGTCTTTTATGCCTCATTAATTTTACGCAGGAACTCCCCGAAACAGAACCGGCAGGCAGGACAAACTAAACGGATAATAACAGCCACTACTTTTGATATCGCACGCCCGATCAAGGTCGGAAGGCGCGTTTCACGAAAACCCGCGTAGATGATTGGCTGAAAAGTTATAACCGCCCAGCAATAACCAACGGTTGATCGTGTACTATGGACTATTGTATCAGGGCAACATCCGCGCCTACACAGTCGGACGTCCGTTCCAATTTCCACAGTAATGCTGATCAAACCCAAACCGCGGGTTCGTATTGAACGTCACTCTGCAGGAGCGATAACTCGTCCAGTGTGATGGAAATTGATTTCCTCCCCCTGAATGATCCCTTAAACTGAGGGGGGATTAGCGCTTAGATATTGCTGATTAGGGGCGGAATGGCGGAGGCCCTAGCGGTGAATGAGTTTTTACGTGCTTAAGAATGATGAGGGCAATTTTGCATGTTCTCTCTCTCTCTCTCTCTCTCTCTCTCTCTACTTAGCATCACCAGATTACTTTCTGTTTTGTGTGAACTGAACATGTAGTAGTTTTAAAGATATCTTTAACATGATCAGCCGTTGATTTTGATCACATCCTTTCCCTTTTGTGTCAGTCTTATTGCGGGTTTCTTTGAAAACGTGGCAGTGCTGTGACTGCCGTATTGTTTCCATTCTTCACAAAACGAAACCGCCACCAATATCCAAATGCACAACAAAAAAATTTCTCTGCAGAGAAATAAATTGAAAAGGGTCAGAGAGAGGTGAGCGAAAGCACAAACATGCAATTTAGTTTGCTTTCGCAGCACGCTTCCAATTTTTGGGAGATTCTTTTTCTCGGATTAGTATGAACAGAATCTTCAGTACCTCAGATGTTTTCTTGTGCTTTTCCGTGGAGAGAGAGAGAGAGAGAGAGAGAGATTCAACGAACTTGCAATCAATTTCACACAAATTCCATCGCCATTCTTCGCATGGACAAAGCTCTTTCCAGCGCTATGCATCAAAACAGCAGTTCTCAACAATTTCTTTGCCCATGGCCCAAGCCTCCATTTTTTATTCATTCGCCGAGTGTTGCCTCTGTGCTTTTAAGAGCATTGGGACATTTCTCTCCTTTGTAATGGAAGAGACATTCTGGTTCCTGCTTGGCTCGAGTGTTTGTTAAAGGGCACACAGAAAGCCTCGTGCGTTTGTCATTTTTACGGTCTTATTATTGTCGCTACGGGTCTGATGCATGACGTGGGACTAGGTCCGAGACTAGCTTTACTAAGCAAAGACTGAGAGTGAGTGAGTGAGTTTTTCGGGCTGTAACCCGCGCAAGCACCAAAGACTAATTCGCGGCCGAGTGTGCCTGCACTACTTGAAAAAAATACAAAAATGTATTTATGTTTGTCTTACCTAGTTGCAATTGCTATTTGTTTCCTACGCTCTTTTGTAATCAGGAGTTCGAGAAATTAGCATGAAGATGCAGCGTCTCCTGCATGACCTAGGTTTATACTCTCCCCCCCCCCCCCCCCCCGTAGACCAGTTTGCAAAGACTGAGAGAGTAGTACGAGGTGCATAAGCGGGGGCTAGGAAAAGTCTGTGACTATTTCAGGGACAAAACGCCAATGAGAGTCGCGACGGAATAAGTCTGGGACTTAGTCTGGTCTAGCCCCGTTTCCTGCATCGAACCCCGGCTCTGGATCTACAGCGTGCTTTGCGTGGGCCCCTTAAAGATCTAAGCTCCCAACAAAAAGCTTTTCGAAGTGTGAAAAATATTACAGAGTCGACCGTGCAAGCACAGTCAACTGTGTCACAGTTGCAGAGTTTTCAGCGTCCCTGAAACCCCAGTAAAAGCCAAGGGCAGCCTGATTTCTTAGCTCAGTTTGCGTTTTGACACTGAGCGAGAAAGATCATGCAGACACTGTCAAAGTCAAATCCGCTAGACACTGTAGCGATGTGTCTCGCTCACTGACAAAAAGCCAAATAATGTCACGGCAAACTCGTGCTCTGGTTTTATAAGGGTCCCCGAAGCGCCGAAAACTCTGCAACTGTGACAGAGTTGCCTGGATTATGCACAATCGAAGGAGTCGCAGTTTAGAAAACGCAATGTTTGCAGCTTTTTGCTGAGATTGCAGACCTTTAGGGGTGCTTTCATTAATGGACAGCGCAGCTCGTGAAGGTACTTTTTGTTCTAAGTATAAATAATATGTAATAGGCTCCTTCAAAAGGGGGATTTTCGGCATATGGAGTTATTAGTATCACCAAAAAGTGCAGAAAAAAAAGCTCTCGTTTGGTATTAAAGTCAATTCTGCAGCGTGGTACAGTCGTGAGATATGTTTGCTGAAAACGTGCCATTTTGAGAAAAGCGTGACGTGGTAATCATGCCGGTACAGCGTGGTTGTATTACATGCTCGTTTTAACATGTTTGTAAGCTACATTCAGGCTTCAAAGTTCCTCAGAAGTTGTATTAGTTGTTTAAAGACCTGAAAATACAAACACCATATACTCACCAAAATTGACTCCACAACAGTTTTTGCAGCTTTTTTCAAAAGTGGCAGGGCAACCTTTTCCCCTCGCTTTTGTGGAATAACATAATTATGTGGATTGCATGACTGGGTTTTGTTTTAAACACACACACACACACACACACACACACACACACACACACACACACACAAACTTGAGACTCTATCTCAGACTGGTCTAGCCTATTTTTATGCGTCAGACCTCAGCTTTGGATCTCCGGCACCCTCCGCGTGGGCCCTTTAAGGATGTTTTCAATAATAAATAGCGGAGCCGGATTTTGGTGTACCGGTCCTGGACGTGGTTTGTGTTCTAAGTACAAATAAATATTTGTATTACGTGACTGGGTTTTGTTATAACGTTTTGTGTTACATGACTGGGTTTTGTTTTAAGGTTTTGCGTCACATGACTGGGTTTTGTTATAAAGCTTTGCATTACATGACTGGGTTTTGTCTTATAAAGTTATAAGCATTTGCTAGCTGTGGATGCAGACGTTCTTGCAATGCAGGAATATTTGATGTTGTATTTACCTTCCCCGGGCAATAGATGAGCCCTTGCTGAAATCAGCATGACGTTCCGTACATTTGAATTGTTTTGATTTTTTTCAATGAATGCTTATTTATCAATCGCTTCTTTTGACTGCCAGAGTGTATACGCTTAGACCATCAATTTTACACAGGCTATCCAGTGACAGTCGACGATCGGGCATTTGGGCCAGAGTTAAGATATCTGACTTCCGTTCCTCAGCTGCCGGGTTCGAATCCCTGGTGGGCCGGAATTCAGTTGATTTTTCCATTCTAAATCGAGTCAAAATCACGTGCAGACTCGATCGTATTGCCTGCATTGCCCTCGTGTACACACGCACGCTCCAAAAACAAAGACAGAGCGAAACAAACAAACAAGAATTCAAACTGAACACATGCACAAAAGAAGAAAAAAATGCAGACGGTGTCTTTTCGATGTGTTACACAGCTATGTGCTCATGACCAGCAATCAACATCAGGCGCGTCTGCTGGTAAGATACAATAGAAGTAATGCACTGTTACCATAATCCTTACAGTCTGTACACTTTGAGTCGCGTCGTCGAGAGGACAAACAACCTAGCACTGTTTTCATTTTCCTTTTGCTTTTGTGTGTGCTCACATTAAACACATTGCCCAGACGACCAAGACAGACCCTGTACGTAAAAATCGAGATGACGTACACGTTTGGGCCCCTGTTCAAGCATTTAAACAATAAACATCATTGGGTGGGTTAAGATGTTCGCTAAAGTTTTTAGGGCACATTTGGATAGCGCAAAAAACTGACTACTACGTGAACACACAAAATTGCCTGATCGTTCATGACGTCAGAACAATTCTGTTGATACTTTTGTTAGTGTGCACACAAGGCCCCCTTTTGATTCGTGCAGCTTGAATAAGACAATATCCGCAATATGGCAGCCTACATTTCTGACATCACGCATCTTGGGGGGGGGGGGGGGGGTCTATTGACGTAAAAGGCCTCATTGTGATCACAAATGGCCTCATTGTGATCACAGTTTATCAGTTCATGCCAAATATGATTTTATCATCGCCGTTTCCAAGAGACGGTTTGACGTAGAATTGTACGTAGTACTTGATTAACGTCATGTCTGGCCAATCCGGCTTTGTCTGAATTAAATCGTCACTGTTATCGTCATGTAGCCGTGCGATCACCACCAAGGTTACAGTTAATTCCTGCTTGATGCCAGTCAGTTGGAGACTTTATACTAAACATGAGACATCGCCGTGGATTAGAAGTTAGTTAGTTACGAAATCCGTGGATTATAAAGCTGATACACCATCGGACTGGAGAGATAATGACCATGCGAAATCATTAGCACCGACTAATGTAGCTCAGATTCGTGTGCTCTGGTTGGTTGTAAACTGGTCACGTAATGAACAGGTCAGATTTCATGATGTCGGATGAGACATCAAACATGGCTGCTGGTTGAATAAATGTAATGTTTGTGTGTGTGTGTGTGTGTGTGTGTGTGTGTGTGTGTGTGTGTGTGTGTGTGTGTGTGTGTGTGTGTTTGGGATTTCCACCACGTGTGGCTAATATAATACTTGGCTTCAGCCGGGGTTCGAACTCACGACCCGAGCATTGGAGGCCCAACGGTCTGTCAGTCGGCTATCCTGGCTTCCTGTTTTGTCTGATATCGACCGCAAGCTAGCACTGGACAACAAACAAACAAATACACAAACAACTTTCCATTTTTTTAAAAGAGAAAGAACGAAGAGTGCCTGTTGTTTGGTGGACTGTGACAGAGTTTGCAAGGTAGACTTTCCTTCAAAGAAGCGAAATGCCAGCATTCAATTTTCTGCAACGTTCTTTTATGCTCGACCGCGAGTCTAGAAAACCCTATAACCTTTTGTTTTACCCTTACAGCCGCCGCCTCCCACACACTCTCGTTAACTTCATCAGTCTTTTCATTCATCAAGCAATTTGCCTGTTGACCCTTCTTTGACAGCCTGTGCGACTGCGTTAAACTAACACAGCTCCGGCGGTAGTTATACAACGGTGGCTTGTAATGATTTGATGGTTCTCTGTTTTCTCGGAGAGCCAGCGGGCAGGTAAAGTTTGGTCAAAAGATCAGAGGTCAGCTTTCTGTGCAGATGTACAAACAAAGATTCTGTTCTTGCGAAGTTTTGACAGCCTACAGGAGCCATGCGTGAACAAGCGTTCCCTTTCTGCAATCAGCCTTTGCCTTGGCGGGCGATTGAAAGCTAAGGCAATGATAAATGATACCAAAAATGGTGTGTATTATATGGGCGCTTTACCCAATTGTTGGCTTCAAGCGCCGCGACCTGAACACGCAACACGCATGTTCACGTGAACACATCGGACATAAAGCACATTACAATCATGTGATGGAATTGGTCAGCTTGATATACATTTGTCATGAAAACTTAAACACTGGTCACCTTGCAGATCCGGTTGTTGTTGTAAAATTGTCATAGTTTGTGCATTTGCTGAGGTCAATGTAACCAAACTTTCCGGCTTCTCAAGCAGTGATTCTTCGCAGTGAAAACAAAATCTTTTTCGTTCGCCCCGAAATGCTCAACAGTGCATCAAAATTAAGACACCAAAAGTTAAAAATCAGTTAAAGGAAATGCTGCATTTCATAAGCTGATTTTCGCCATGTCTGTTGCTTGGTGTTTGTCCAGTGCGTCCATTAATTTTCTGTGTGACACTAAGAGCGTAATTATCATTACTTTGCATATTATAGACCACACCTGTTTCATTATCAGCCCAAAAAATCTTTTATCAGAACCTTGTAAAGCCTAATCAAATACGCACACCGTCTCAATGCCAACCGCCTCGTTAACCGTGGTGCACTTTTATAACAACTCCGGCGGGGTGTGTTATAAAAACTTAATATCCCAGCTCCAACCAATGGGCGCCTGATATCGCACGCCGGGCTAATATTAACCGATGTCGGAGGAGGAGGGCCGGGCGACTTCGCCCCGTGATGTTTCAGTCAGAAAGCACACGGATACCGCGCGACACACGTCAGTCGGTAGACTGTCATCGTGTGCTTCTCTACTGCCAGCTACGACTAACTGTTCACCGCTACTGCAGCCTAGCTTCGTTAACGACGCACGCCAGGAGTGACGGGAAGGGAAAAGCTTGGAGCAGGAACACGTGGGCCGGCTGAGCTAAACTAACGCTTGCGGCGTCTGCACTGCGGCCGATTCCTATTCGAGTCTGGAACCCGGAGAAACGGCGCGTCCGACCACACAGAAGGCCTTTGACGAGCCAGGCGGGGACACTATTAGGCGTAAAGTGGCGTTCAAACCATCGAATTTGTCGCCGCGGAAAAGGCGCGGGCAAGCTCTTAAGGGGGAGAGGTGTCGCCCGTATATTTGTACGCTAATGGCTCTAAAGGGACCGAGGACAAACAGAACGAGGTTCTAGAGAGGAATATTCAGCAGCGTGTTTCTGCTGCCCATAAGATTTCACCTTTGGGGGACAAAAGCTTGTCTCACCTCCTTGTATGTACTTTTGTTTATGGAATACGTAACTAACCGATATCGTGGGGGCTTTTTATTTGTTGTTACGTGTGCAAAAATGACATGCAGCGGTTTTGTCTGTTGAAATAAGCAAAATGACATTTAACAATGTGGGCTTCAAGATGACATTACGTGTGCCTTTCACATCACGGAACCTGTCGTGTCGTTGCCGAGCCCAGTGAAGCCGTGTTTAGCCACAGGATTCGAGGAGAGAAAGAAACAAAAGAAAGTGTTTTTTTGTGCGTCACTCTGGGGACCCAATTAATTCAAGCATCAGGAAGAGATCCAAAAGAGCCTCGCACAGTGTTGTCAAACTAAGCCTGTTTTATGCCCTGACATCGACAGACGAAGGGTTTCACAAACCAAGAAAACCCCCACGGAACTAGTGCTCCTGGGACGGATCCTTTCTTTAACAGCACAGGATTCTAGACAGAAAGGACGCCTTGTTACCGAACGACCGAGAACAATTCCCTTTTTCATAGTTTTTTCTTCTTCTCCGTATTGGCTTGTTTGTGTTTGCTTCAAGGCTTATCAGGTGGAATTTCGAGACCAAGAGAAACTGGATTCTCAGTTGCGCTTCTATTATCCAAACGTATTCCAAGTTCAGCGCTTCCCGAAAGTTTCGGATGGCGAGAGCTCCTCTCGACTTCTGCTTCCGTCATTTCTGTTCCACTGGCATACTTCTTTCCTTGTCTGCGGAAAGAATCGGTGACTCTGTTCACATCGACTGATTTTTTTTGGAGACTACATTCTGAGACATCTCTATTGATCTGTCGTCGTGCAGTTTTTGGTTCGGCTTTGGGAGGTGTGTGCACTGACAAGTGATTCGAGGTCTTGACTAAACTTCCACGATGGTAAGTACTGCAAGTTGTGATGTGAATAATGTACGTACATCATTCATATTTGTTGTTTGTTAACTTTGATGAGGGAATCGACCGAAGACCACCACGACTCTCTCTCTCTCTCTCTCTCTCTCTCAATGTATATTTACTTTCTCAGCTAAGGCACATAACTGATATCCATAGCCGAAAGCTGTTTTTTAACGCACATATAACCTCACATGTTACTTATGCCTCCACTGTTTGGGACGGGTGCAGCGATGTCCACATGGCCAGACTCAATTCGCTTTACAAGAGAGCTGTTAAAATGGTTCTTCCAGAACCTCTCCCAACTAGCGAAAAATTTAAAAAACTTAATCTTCTTAGCCTTGAACACCAGCTTACTTACAATAAGTGTGTATTCATACATAAAATCTTCAACGAGACAATGCCACCATATCTGGAAACTCTTTTTAATTTAAATCAGCAGCATGAGAGGACCTCGAGGAATGGCATCCTGCGCTTACCATTACCCCGTATTGACTTATTCAAAACAAGCCTTTCCTTCGCTGGAGCATTACAATGGAATTCTCTCCCTTCACACCTGAAACTAAATATATCTACTTCTACGTTTAAGCGTGCACTCAAACAGTACCTGATGGATCGCACGTAACGTACGTTACGCGGCAACCTGTTATTTTGATTTTCTATTTTACATCAATTCAGTATTATATCAGTGATTTGTGTTTACAAAGGTCGTACGTGTGTGTGAATGCGTTTTGACCTGATGGACGTTTTTCTCTATGGTTTTGTTTCTTGTAGTGTAGTGCATAATACCTTTTATATTTTGCTCCCTTTTTTCCCTTAGTAGATAGTCTCTGTAGTATTAGCAACGGCAAGTTTGCAAACTGGCGAATTTCTGTCAAAACTTTTACCGTTGATAAATAAAGTTTCATCATCATCATCATCATCATCTCTCTCTCTCTCCCCCTGTTTCTGTATATCTTTCTCTCTGTCTCTGTTTTATTTTTCTCCGGTAGATATAACTGTAGCAACAAGTTATTAAACTGTCAAAACTAAATAAACTTTTGTTCTTTCTCCTCTCTCTCTTTAAAAAAAATGTTCTGCTCTCTCACTCTCTGGTATTTCTTTTAAAACTCTTTTTTTTATAACTTTTTATGTCTCGATTGTAGTATGTAAGTAGTTTGTACTTTCAAGGTCAGGCGTGAAACCTGGGCCTCTATGTCTGAACTTTCCACTTTGTAAAACAAAGTCACAGCATTCTCTCTCTCTCTCTCTCTCTCTCTCTCTCTCTCTCTCTCTCTCTCTCTCTCCCTCTCTCTCTCCCCTCTTTGAGGAAACGAAACTTGAACCTATAATTCTGATTTCAAATTTATCGATTTGTCTGCTCTCACATTTGCCTGTCTTCTGTTAGCGTTTATGAGAATGGCACATGATCTGTAACACCTAGAAAATATGACGAATTACATCACGTCCCTGACAGAGCCTGTAATGAAATATGCACGATTTACTTCATTTTACGATTCACGCGCTTAGAAATCAGAAACACACCTGCCAGAAAAATGTGCTCCTAAGGTACACTTTCTAAGAAAACGTAAGCCAACCGCTTTCGTGGATCTAAAAATAAAATAAAATAAAATTGAATGAGATTTAGGCTAGTTTTTGTCGGAAAACAGAAAACAGAATAGTTTTCCATTTAACCTTTTACCGGACCTTCCTCCACACCTAAAAAGTGCCCATGTTTGAAATTGCAAGAATACGGAAGAGGAAGAAGAGGGGGAAAAACAACTCTCTGAAAGGTCAGCCGTCGTACATGTGTATATTTCACAGACAACAACTTTGTTTCTGAACAGCTGTGTTTGTGAGTGCGCCTGTACGCTAGACATATTTTAGTAAAGCTCTACATGCAACACGGTAACGTTTGCTGTCCGTGCAAACGAAGACAGTTTCAACGCTCCGAAGCTCTTCCAGTCATCCGTGTGGCAAGATTGTGACCACGCTGCTTAAACAACATGGACGGGCGTTTTTCTAGTGCACTGCCGCTTCTAAATCGTAACACCCTTATTTGGCGTTTTTTTCCCATGCTATGGTACCGCGTTCTTCAGTCCAACGTCCGCCTACCAAATTGAAAAATTTCATTCGCACCGGAAACACGCTCCGGGATTTCCGGTTGTCGGTTGGAAAGACTATGGACATTCCTCAGCCACAAAACGACTTGTACTTATACGTTACTACGATCTAAAGGTATGTAGATGCTCGCATTTCAAAGCAACGGCCGTAGCTGAAAGTACTCGTCGTCGAAACGTCAGAAGCAGCAAGGCACCGAACAAACGCTTGCCCATTTTGTTTAACCCCCGGAGCGACAGACGTCGCTCGTTTCAGCTTCTTTCTGTCCAATCTCATCGTGTTGTGAGACTGAAATTGTGAATATAATTATGCGCCCAAGCGGTATGATGCTACGACACAGTCTAAATAGCTGCACATAGTGTGCGAGTCTTGAAATGTCGGACGGCTTGCCCTTAATTTAAAGGGCCGATTTTGAAGATTTTCAGTCTCACAGATTGTTCCGAGCTGTTTTGCTGGTGTCTAGCATCACACCACTAAGACATATAGATAACTACATGCACAGAAAGGCTTGCTTTCGGCTGATTGAAGCCAAAGCAGCAGCCGGGGACAGTGTTGTAACGACAAGGGAAACGTGGCGGACGGACAGCTCAGTTTTTGTCGATCGCACGGTCATCAAACGTCAGTGTGTCGCATGGAGCTCTACTAATCACAGGCGCAGTAACAAGTGCAACTGTTCCAAAACAGACGTCTTCGTAAGTAGAGCCTAGTAATGGTAGCAATAGCGCCTTTAAATCATGACGTTTTGCTCAGTTGTAAGCGATGCATAGATATGCTTTGACGTGGATAGAAGTCGGAGCAATGCGACCTCAGCACCAGCCTAAAACGCAGGATTTTCAACGCTGAACAGGTGATTTATAAAGTCGTATCGAACAACTGACATTGTGCTCCCAGACATACAAGTCAGACTGCTTGAGAAACTCTGGCCTTTGCAAGAACATTGATGGTGTGTATTGTTGCGTCTGAATTCCAGATAATCACAAACTGAAAAGGTTTCTTCATGCGATATCTTAGATGTCCAACCAGAGAGAAAGAAAACGGAACAGCGAACGAAGGGTAATTTTAGAACCTAGTTAACGTAGAAAGAAGGAGCCAGGACAGGACGAACTTCCGTTTTCACATAGAGAGAGAGAGAGAGAGAGAGAGAGAGAGAGAAAGAGAGAGAGAGAGAGAAAGAGAGAGAGAGAGAGAGAGGGAGGATGGGTGAAGTCCTTGGTGATTTACTTCAATCTGAATCCTTTCCAGTAAAGAACAAGCAAACAACATCAGAGCACACACACACACACACACACACACACACACACACACACACACACACACACACACACACACACACACACACATACATTAACACACGCAAAAAAAATGATATATACAAATCACTTAATAATAATATTATTTTCAGTAAATGCAGAAAGTTTTGCTGGCGACGCACACCAGCATTAAAGTTTATAAAGTGAGTGAAGAAATCCACAAACTGAACTTGAATATTAAACGTCAGAAAATGCATTAGTGAACTTGATGAATATGCATTTTTCATTCAACTAATGAAGGACCCACCGCTGGCCCCAATAAAAAAAACAAAACAAACAAACAAACAAAGAGAACTTCTTTGTTCATGGGTTTTGTAGAGTTTATTTCTTAACTTCTATTTCATAATACTATCACCAAGCCCAGGCTCTAATTGTGTGTTTTGGTTCCCAGGCGTAGCCTCCCCTGAACGACATTGCGCGGGATTACTCAGTGAAGATATTTTGATAAAGACGTTCCGTCTCTCATCCTGCAGGACCAGTTAACTACCTCATTTGTACCCTCAATACCCGGGAGATGATTTGCTCCTTTAATATCCGCCGCAGTATGAACGAGACGTCAAAAAGCAATTCGGTCGCTAACAGCCCCTTGATACTGAGTGCATGTGTTTTTAGTGTCTGTATCAGAAATATCCCTTTTCACTGGCTTCTCGCTAACCCGGCCTGTTCCTGCCGTGCTCTGGCAGCCAACTTAGGAAAATCGATGAAGATTCTGTTTTGTTGTCTTGGTTTTCGTCCCCGCTCTTCTAGCGAAGAAATGTTTAGTTAAGACGATCTAGCGTCTTCATTCCAATGTTCAGTTTCTTCAAAAAACTTCATTGGAATTCACAGTCATTATGCTTTGTATCATGAGATTTTATTATCAGGCCGGTTTTATGTTTCTGGCTGAAACTGGTTTAACCGAGTCACTTCCAAAGTAATTGTGAACTTTCCATCACTACCCAGCAATAAAACTAAACGCAAAATTTGTTTTCATTGCTCGACTGAAAAACAATGCGGCCATGCAGTCTCTAGAAATGAAAACAACCAAAGAACAATTAAGGAAAAAAAGGAAATAAAAGAAGAACGAAGAAATATATACACGGGGGAAGGGGGTGGTGGTGGTGGGGTGTGTGTGTGTGTGTGTGTGTGTGGGGGGGGGGGGGGTCCACCGTTTTCCTTCCAATCCTTTCCTTTTGGTCCTTTAATATCCGCTGGAGTATGGACGAGACGTCAAAAAGCAATTCGGTCGCTATTCTGTCCATCTGTTTTAGCTGTTATGCTTATTCACCGCCTTCTTGCATTTCAGTTTTAATGTCTGTATATAAGCTGTGTATATAAGCTAATCCTTAGCTTACTTTTACTTTCGTATTGTAGTTTAGCAACGGCAAAGTTAGAAACTGGCCTTCTGGCCAAAATCTTCTACCGTTGGAAAATAAAGGATTGTCATTGTCATTGTCATTGGTCACCGTACCACGCCCTCTCTTTCCCCATTGCACCAAGGAACCGTTTCCTTGACTGTACAACCAAATCTATTTGTGCCACAGGTCCATCACAGTCGTGGACTGAATCGTGTTCAGCTGGACTGTTCGCCTGTCCCCTTCGGATAGCTGTCCCTTCCCCCCTAACCTGCCCGTCAGGGCCGTCTCCAGTCACTCTTGTGGCGGGAACGTTAAACCCTAGCATACCTACATACCTCAGTACCTTACTCTCTGTCCCTCTCACTCCTATTCTCCTTTCTGTGCTGGGTTACGTAATCTGATATCCCCCCCCCCCCCCCGCGTGCGGTTATGTGGCCTGCTTTCTGTTTAGTTTCTCAACCTTTATGTCCTTATGTATAATCTATGCAGCATAGGGATTCGATCTTCGTACAAGAACATGCACAGTCATGCATGTTTCGTTTGACGAGCAGTCTACATAGGTCACAGTCAGTGGTCTGACTGACGCAAAGCATGAATCAGGAAGCGAAAAATAGAGCATTCCGATTGATTAATAATTACATGGTCTTTTGTCACCAAAGGATGGGTGTTGTGATAATTTTACTATTTTTTCTGGTCCTTTTCTCGCCCACCGTTTTTTTTTTTTTTTTTTCCCGCGCCGTGTATGTCAGTACGTCCGCAGAGTTACCTTTTGTTTGTTTGTTGAAGTTATGTCCCATTTGTTTATGTCCTGAAGAAGGCGTAAGCCGAAACGTCGACCTGTGCCGTCCTTTGTCAAAGTTAAGTGGTTTCTGTCCCTTTTGTGTCGCTTTTATTTGCTTAACTTGTAACCACTTCGCAGTCATTACCGTTTCCGTTTTTACGTTTGTTAGTTCAAAAATGATATCTCTGCGCTCGGGAAAATCAAGACGCGCTTCACCTTGTCGTTCAGTGGTTTTCCTATAGTAAGTTTGTTAATTCACTCGCCAAGAATTGTCGGCGATAACTTTTTATGGAGCCGTTTGGTACCAAAGAGAAAAAGTTGGCTTTGGCCTAGCAACCTAACTTCTTTCATGACAGTCGGGGTTCTATGTTTGTTTCGAAGCCCGAACTAACTAACTAACTAACTAACTAACTAACTAACTATGTTTTTTCCCCTGTTTCTTCTGGGCGTAAGTGAAAGTTTCGGTAAGAACAATTTTCAGTAAAACTGTTAAAATATACCCGCGGTAAGCTTCAAGTGACAATGACGCCAAAGGTAATCACATTCAAAAATGCACGGGAACCTTTTAAACCTTTATGAGAAAGCAAGAAACATTGACATCAGTGAATGACATCAAAGTATTATTTTGGAATCGTTACATTGTTTGAAAAGGACTTGTAATGTTTACAGAAAAAAAGCAGTGACAATGTCGAGTTTGGCTTGTTTCACTTACTCCGAGAATAACGATTCAAGAATCAAGAAAACTTTATTTTTCAGCGGTAGAGGTGTAGTTAACGTAAAACAGTCAACAAACGGAGAAATTGAGACAGCCGGCTGTCCTTAAAGGAATTAAGTCACTAGACTTAAAGACCTGGACCAACTTGTTCTCTTTGATAGGTATACGAAAGTGGCTCTACGAAAAGTTATCGCCGAAAAGCTCTGGCGACTGAATTACCAAATGCGCCATATAGTGTCGTCTTTATGGCTGTTCCTATGTTGGTTTGGTTCACACGGCAACTTTGAAGGTCGACATTTTCAGAGTGTACATTCTGCATTTCCTGGAGTCCATGGATTCTTTTTCATTTTGGCTTGTTTGAGGTTGTCGTTACCCTGTGTGTGTGTGTGTGTGTGTGTGTGTGTGTGTGTGTGTGTGTGTGTGTGTGTGTGTGTGCGTGTGTGCGTGCGCGCGCGCTTAGTTTTGCTTTGTTTTGCTTTACATTGTTCATTTTTTAGTTTATTTGTATATGTAATAATGTATGTGTGTGTGTATTTTTATATATCCTTTTCCACATTATGGCGAACATTCTTTATGGTTGGTGTGAATTAACAGTCAATGCCCCTAGGAGGTCCCGAATACAATCTTGACTTTACTTGACGTAATGCAGCTCTCTGATGACAGTAACGCGTGCTATGATTGAACCGCTGTGAAGTTACTGTGATGAATGAATGAACAGCCACATGTAAACATTTGAAGGGAAGCAAAGTTTCACTTTAAGTAGTTCTTACCTCAATCTGTCCGAGCTACTATAGTCGTAACACCATTTCAGTCCTCACTGCCGCGCTGCACTGAGCTAGAATCGAAACAGCCAGTAGCGTGCGAAATCTTCGTTCTGTTCCACCGTTGATATACACCCAGTTGGGGGTCAAATATTTGTACTGGCCTTTTTCTCATTGCCCCGTCTTTGGTATCCGTATCACCCTTCCTTGGTGGAAACGGACATTAAACTCCCAAACACCCACCCACCCACTCACCCACCGTTGATAGCCGTTCCCATGTTTGCTTGGAGTGATCTCCCTTGGAAACAGTTTGTTTTCGTCGGTTACCGTTGTGTGCGTTTTGCTCGCGGTTTAAGCGGTAAAAAGAATGGCCAAAAGAAGGAGGCTAAGTGGATCGGTGGGTGGGTGTTCAGGAGTTTAACGTCCTTTTCCACCACCTATCGGTGAAATCAAAGACGGGGCATCGAGAAAAAGGCCAGCACAAATATTTGGCCCCAGCCGGGATTCAAACTCACGAACCGAGCACTGAAAGTCCAACGCTCTACCATTCCAAAAGAGGACCCTTTGGTGTCACCGCTTGGGATCCAGGCACCTAGCGTCAGACATACGATGGTAGCGTCACTGTAGAAAGGGCTAATCAATAAAGAGAAAGCCATAAAACAGAAGAAAAACGGCATTTCAATGGAAAAAACAACAAGTTTTACTTGAGTAGCTCTGAACAGAACGCCCACATTCGCTTAGTTTCCACTATGTCATAAATGTTAAAAAGTCATAGTACCACTGTGCATGTTTTCCGTTGCTGTCAGTAATCAATGACACAAAGTTGAATGTACTGCCTTTGAAACATCTATGTTTGGATTCATGACGTACTTAGTATGGTAGTAAATGTATTCATTTTCAAATACAAGCTTTATTTTTTTTTTAAATCGACACATTAAGTTTTTTTAAATGTGCATATTCCAGCATCGTAAGGCTTTACATACAACAACATTTCGTTTAGATCATTTGCCTTATTTAAAATAAATCGACACATGAAAATGTTTATTTAAATGTGCATTTTCCAACACCGCCAGGTTTCACAGACAACAACGTTTCGTTTAGATCATTTGCGCTTGTTATAGTCTTTCTTTCTGGTTAGTAGAGAACTGAATGCAGTACGCTTGTAACAATCTTACTGGTTAGCAGAATGTAGGACACCGACGTCTGTCCGCTCTGCGAGCAAAAATTTCAAAACACTCGAAGCTCTTCTACTCAGCGCTGTTGACCACTACACTCTAACAAACGCCTCGCTTTTCCCTTATATTGGCTCGGTGCCAGTCTGTGAGAGGCAGAAACTGCATGCGTACAAAGGCCCTAATTGTAAGAGTTTTAGGCTCATACATATTGAGCTGTTTGGGTGGTCTGTAGCATCACACAACTAAGACACATGCACAAATACATGCACAGACAGGTTTTTGTTCAGCTGACTGAAGCCAACGCAGTCGCCAGTGACAGTGTGGTTACCACACTCGACCTCATCGCTAAGTTTTCCTCGTTTGCGCGGTCATCAAACGCTAGTGTGTTGCATTCGTAGCTCTACTAATCCCCTAAAATAGACTATTTCAACCGGACATGCGCAGTCTTAATCGCTACTGTTCCAAAACAGAAGGCTCTCTTTCAAATTTGTATTGTAATGGTAGCAATAGCGCCTTTAAGGTGTACGATGTTTGACAAGACCAACACAGCTCAAAACGATTTGTGAGTATGGAAATGTCGGAAAATGGGCCTTTAAGAATTTAAGAAATGAAGATAGATTAAAAAAAAAAAAAAAAAACCATACACACACAAAATGTATGTCGGTCTACGTCATGAATCCAAAATTGGAAGTGTCATAGACCGTGCATTCAACTTTGTCTTATTGATTAATGACAGCAACGCAACTCATTCACAGCGGTTCTTCGACCTTTTTTCTAACGTTTATAAAAAAAAGTGCGGCAAGCGAAAGTGGGCGTTTCTTAACAACTGCTCAAAGTGTAACTTGTTTTAATCGTCTCGAAATATCGCTTTTGTCCCGGCTTCCATCTGGCTATTCTCAACCCACTCTCCTAAATTAATTCAACGGAATTACAGTCTTTGTCTGTGGCATTCTTCTGATCTCTCGTTCTCTTGTTCTGACAGCCGTAAAAGCAATCTGTCGGTCATGGTCACAAATTCAAATTTAGGCCGGTGAGGCTGTCCTTACATGAAACACTTGCACAGAACAATGATCACACCAGACAATAGAGGCGTCGACGGAAAAACCCCAGAAATTCTGACTCATTTTTAATTTCGTTTGATCACTAGTTTGAGGAACCCTCCCCCCCCCCCCCCCCGTCGCTTCTCTCTTCTCATTTCTCCAGCCCCACGGCCTTCTCCGTCCCCTTCTTCTCACTCCACACCCGTTCCTGCCCCATCCACCCTCCACTCCCAACGACCGATTTTTTTTTTTTTTTTTTGCCCCGTCTTTGGCCCATAGAATCTTTGTTTAGAATGGTTCATGGTCCAGCGATATCTGATTAGCCTAGTGTCTGCTGTTCAGAAATTGATGTGTATGGGTGTGGTACAAAGATTACAAGCACTCTATCTTTTCCTCTTCTTCTTCTTTTGGGGCGCGGTGGTGGTGGGAGTGAGGTTCTATAGTTGGCTAGATGGACTATTGATCAGAAGGTTATTGGTTCGTATCCCAACAGACGTTGCCTTTCTTCCTCAGTGCCCCTTGTCTCCGACATCACCTCCGTGCTGGACACAGACGTCAAACCTTAAAACAGCAGTAAATGGAGGGGATAATGCCACTTACGGAGCCTTAAGGCTGTTAGTCGAAAGATACGATGCTCTGTTAGGGTATGGAAACCGTCACTTTTGTATTACTTTGCGGCATCTGATATAGTATAGAAATGCTGCTTTTCTTTCTATGCGCGATGTTGTTTTGTCCGATTACCACGTTACTTAATACATAATTTATGCACGTCGTCGCTCACTATGTTATCATTTATCATGTATCATGTGATATTTGC
Organism: Batillaria attramentaria; assembly: GCA_018292915.2. Lineage (NCBI taxonomy): Eukaryota > Metazoa > Mollusca > Gastropoda > Batillariidae > Batillaria > Batillaria attramentaria. The sequence continues at coordinate 255,607 of JACVVK020000604.1, forward strand.
AATTATTATTTTAGGTGGTTTTTTTTGTTTGTTTGTTAAGTTCTTGCACAAGCCATACCAGTTTTGTTTTGTTTGTTTAGTTTTATTGGCTTAGAATCTTAATTACTCATTATGATTTTGTTTCGGGCCGTGATACCAAAGACGATTTTCCATTTTATACCTGTTATTTAATGGACAATAAAGTATTTTTGAATTTGAGTTTGAATACATACACGTCGTGGCGTACGACGTACGTCGTACAAGATACGTCGCGTACAATGCAAATTTATACCATAACCAGTGCGACATGGTGCGCAACGTGTCGCGTACGACGTACGTCGTACAAGATACGTCGCGTACAATGCAAATTTATACATGTACCATAACCATAGTGCGACATGGTGCGCGGTGTACAATAGTTAGTCTTGGAACTCGAGAAATCACGCGCTGTCTGGGCTGAGGTAGATTTTTCGGGATAAGTCTGTAACTCGCCAAAACTATAGCCTTCGACGATGATCGTGCCAGCCTATACATGTAACATTTCCAAGTGAGTGTACGTATTATTAGTTTCTTTGCTTTATGTTTTTTGTGGTTTAAGTTTCTGTTTTGTGTATAGTTTCGGTTTATGGTTCATTTTTTTTTCTTTTCTTTTCTCTCATTCCATCGCTATTGCAAAATTTGCCCCATGGATTTTTATTGTGGTAGATTGTTGTTACCCGGTGTGTGTGTGTGTGTGTGTGTGTGTGTGTGTGTGTGTGTGTGTGTGTGTGTGTGTGTGTGTGTGTGTGGCTTTGTTTTGCTTTGTCTAGTTTAAGAATGTGTGTATATTCGTTCTCCGCCTTATGTTGAACATTTATTATGGATGGAGTAATTAATATTCAATGCGTCTAGGGGGTCCTGAATACAATTCTTCTTCTTAAAAAAAAAGACTGTGCTCGTTCTTGTTGCTGGGCTTACGTTCCGGATTTTTTCCGGAAATTCTTCTTTTGCTGTATGACGCGTTCTCTGGAATTCCTTATATTTCATCTCCAACAGGAGACAATCTTCCAGCACGCAGCATCTCACTCAGCACTAGACAACCCCCACAAGCAAGCCTTTCATCCAAAGAAAACTACAAAGAGCGTAATATCCTTCCGCGCTTTTCTCTGCGTCGTAGTAAAAACAATTGTGCAACTGAGCGAAAGAACAACACTACTGTGTTAACATTTACAGGAACAGATCGTTTCTTTTTTTGTGTGTGTGTAGACGTTTCTGTTAGGTGAATTTCTGGGTGAAGACAACAGGGAGGTTTTCATTTCGGGGACGATGTCTGGTTAGCAAGGGCCCGATAGGCAATGGTATTTACGTTGTCAGTTCATCTGATCGGCTGTGCGTTAATCGTGAAAGCAGTCCTCTGCCGATAAAAGAAAGATGTCATGTTTGCTGTCGGCTTAGTGGTTTAGGTCGGTTTTTGCAGTGAGGGGGTCCAACGGATCAGTTGACTTGGGATTTGCAGAGCAGCACACACACACACACACACACACACACACACACACACACACACACACACACACACACACACACACACACACACACACACACTTGCAATTGCCCGCGTTCTCAGCACAGTACCAATTTCTTCTGGTTAAACGGCCTAACTCCATCTTTGTTAAGGAAACTTATGTTTTGGGACAGTTTCGCTCGTGAGTGCTCTTGACATGCTCTATCTTGATGATCAGTAGAACTCTTACTGCGATACAGTGTTGTTTTCCACTTTGCACGAGCAGTCGAACATTCAAATTCTACGACTGTTGTAACACTTCTGGAGCGCATCCGTGTGGTCGCCGCGTCAACGAAGACGCCTCTGATGGCTCAGTGCCAGCATGACAGACGCTGTCTTTGTCCAAGTGTCTAGAGGTGTGATGATAGATACCACGAAAACAGCTCAGAACCATCTGTGAGCATAAAAATAGTAGCATAAGCCCCTTTAAAAAACGGAAGAGAAAAGAAAAGAAACAGAAAAAGAATGACGCGAAGTCATGTGTTATAGAGGATCGCTAGGGTGTTGAATAATGGATGATAGAAATGTTCATATCCGCGTCGGAAATATCCGATCATCATGTCCGACTACTTCCGCACCGAGACAGACATGTGTCCTATCATTTCTGTAGTCTAGGAGAAAATATTCCTCACAATTATCCTGTACTTTTACGATCAGCCAGGACATGTGCCCTATTATAGTCCCGAAGGAAAAGAAGTCCTGCTGCTAGTTTCATGGTAACATCGCTCAATAAAGCACGTCTGACATTTTGATTTAATTTTTAGAATGGTATCACTAAGCTTTGTGAATAATGAACGCATAATTGATATTTCATACCCTTAAAGTGAAATGAGAGAATCGGCCGACTACACTCACGCTCTCTCTCTGCCTCTGCCTGCCTGTCTGTCTGTCTGTCTGTCTCTGTCTGTCTCTCTGTCTGTCTGTCTGTCTCTCTCTCTCTCTCTCTCTCGTTGTTTTTTTTTTTTTTTTTTTTTTTTTTACATTTCTTGAGTAGTATTAGCAACGGCAAGGTTGAAAATTGGTCTGACGACCAACACTTTTTTTTTTACCGTTGTAAAATAAAGATTCGTTCGTGTTCTCTCTCTCTCTCTCTCTCTCTCTCTCTCTCTCTGTGTGTGTGTGTGTGTGTGTGTGTGTGTGTGTGTGTGTGTGTGTGTGTGTGTGTGTGTGTGTGTGTGTGTGCCTGAGCGCGTGAAGGTAATGTCTTTTTCATTTTTTGTGTTGTTCTCAAATGCTTTATAGTTCTTGTGTAGTATTAGCAACGGCAAGGTTGAAAACTCGTCTGACGAGCAACACTTTTCTTTAACCTTTGTGAAATAATGACTCGTTCGTTCATTCGTTCGTTCGTTCTCTCCCTCTCTCGTAGAAACGCGTCTTTGCAAGTGTTTGAAATCCGCTGGCTTCAGCTGCGTAAATGCAGTGTTGAGAAGGTAATCACAGTACTTCACTTTTAAACATGCTGAGCTTTCTTGAAAATACGATAAAGATTAGACGAATAACAGAAGGTGGGGAAAAGGAAGTGCTTTCGTACAAGTGACATGCCCCGGTTGCTTCAAACACCCTTCTTTCATTAGTTGAAGGGTTGTTGAAAAAACATTTACACATGCTTTCATTCTTCAGCTTAACACGGTAAAGCATGCCTTGCCCGCAGTCTCAAGGGAGAAATCAATAGAGTTGATTATTTGGTTTCTTCCTGTGTGATTGAGGAAAAGGTTATTGTGGAGACAAAGTGCTAGCAACATTCATTTTTCAGATTCCGATTCACAGAGAGAGAGAGAAAGAGAGAGAGAGAGAGAGAGAGAGAGAGAGAGAGACTGACTGACTGACTGACTGAAACTTTATTTTCCAAGAATGAGATAATAGACGCACAGGTCTCTCTTACTATCTGTCCTTGCTACACTAACAAAGCACTCAAAATGCATCAGCACACACACACACACACACACACACACACACACACACACACACACACACACACACACACACACACTCGTGCGCGCACGGAGAGAGAGAGAGAGAGAGAGACAATGACAAACCTTCATTTTTCAACGGTAGAAGATTTTGGCCATCGGCCAGTTTACAACCTTGCCGTTGCTAAACTACAGAAATTTAGTAAGTAAACACACACACACACACACACACACACACACACACACACACACACACACACACACACACACACACACACACATACACACTATTATAATTATAATCAGCATTACAAAAACTGAATGATACATTTTAAAAAGATGTGTTAGATGACATGGATGCTGCATAATACTGGGGGCAAATAATTGTACAATGTACATGTAAAAATTAATGGTCTATTGTATATGTGAAAATAGGTAAATAAAAATCCTTTCCTTAAAGGTGGTAAGTGATGGGGCTGTCCTGACAAGGAGAGGCAGCGAGTTCCATAAAATGGTTCCAGAATATGAAATACTGGATTTAAATATATCTATTCTTGGACGAGGAACGCAAAACTGTTTCTCAAACCTAGAAGAAGGAGACTCATGGTGTCAGAACAGGGAGCAAAAATATGACGGAAGAGAATGTTTCCACGCTTTGTACATCATCACACCTTTGTTATACTGAAGGTGCTCTTTCAAAGGTAGCATCTCCAATTTGCAAAGTTTTTGGTCTGTGGTTAAGAGGGGGTCTAGAAGGATTAACTTCGCTGCTCTCCTATGCAAGGAATTCAGCCTCTTTATGTGAACTTCGCCTGAACCGTCCCACACTGTTGATACGTAGTCTATGTGAGATTTGATGTGTGCTGCATAGAAAATTTTGCGGGCATCAACGTCGACTATATATTTCAGCCTAGACAACATGTACAGGTTACGGGACACTGTCTTACACACGTTATTGATATGGCTCTGCCATTTGAACTGGTTGTCTACCGTAATCCCCAGTAAGCGATGCTGCGTAACCTGCTGTATGTCGCGGTCACTAATGCTACGGTCACAACCGGCCGTACGGGCTCCTACGGCGGGTCTACGGCCAAAAATCGTGGCAAATCTTGCGAACGGCGCACGGGCGTCCTGCGAAATTTCGAGGCCGCAAGGATGCCGCAGAGCGCTGCGGCCGGTTTTCGACAAAATCAACAAACTCGACGATCACCTGCGATTTTTTACACACTTGCGTTGGCCGCACGGCCACTGTACGGCCAACGCACGATTGCCGCAAGTGCATCGTACGACCTGGACATCTCCGGGCGAGAAAAATAGGTCACGATGGCCGCACGATGACCGCACGAGTGACGCACGGTTGTCTTGCGTGCTCCCCACGAGGACCGCACGATGGCCGCACGTGATCACAGACCGCAAGTCGGTAGTACGATGTTTCCACGATGCATGCACGTCCTCCGTGCCTGTTCCGCAAGGCGGACGCAAGACGCAGGTGCGGGCCCGGGGGATGTTGGTGTGCAATGTAGAAGTGTTGCAGTGCTGTGTCAGTGTCTGTCAAGTTGTGTACGTGTCCATAGGTTTGTCAAACTCTCTGTTAATAATATCCAAATCCTCTGATGTCTTCTTTCCATAAACAAACTATATATATATATATATATATATATATATATATATATATATATATATATATATAGGCTGGTCCCTATATGCATGAAAAACGCGCGTCGGCCATGGCCGTCGAACGACCGACGCACACCACGCGTACAGAGCACTTACGATAGCCGTACGGCGCACGCACGACACCGGTATAGCCCGTGCAAACATCGTCAACATCGGACGAACGTCGTACGAAGGCGTACGACCTCCGTACGATAACTGCGAGGACAACGTACGATCCGTACGGCCGTCGTACGATTTTTGACCAACTGAAATCGCAAGACGTTACCCGTGCGAGACTTGCGGGGAACGTACGCCATCGCACGTATATCGTACGCACGATTTGCAACCTTAATTTTTTTTTCAGATCGTAGAAGCCGCAGGCCGCAGACATTTCGTGGAGATCGCAAGCATAAAAAAATCGTGCGGCCGGTTGTGACCGAGGCCTAAGGGACAAGCCGAGAGACAGAGGACCGAGCTGGTGTTTCTGACGTGTGGCTATAACATTACATTCAGTCTTAGTGGGGTTTAAAATCATGTGGTTAGTATTACACCAATCAGAGACTTCATCCAGGCTCTGTTGGAAACGAACACTAACACAGAGAGAGAGAGAGAGAGAGAGTCTGTCTGTCTGTCTGTCTGTCTGTCTCCGTATAATTTATGGAAATTTATGTGGACTGTCCCTGTAATCCAGAAATTTTATCAATTTGCGTCAATTTTCACTCGACTATTTCGATCGAAGCATCTGCATTGAAGGGGGGGGGGGGGGTGGGGGTGGGGAGGGGATGTTACTAGGTGCGGGCGCCCGAAATAACTTGAAAGTCAGACCTAATACCTCATAAATGAAGCAAATACGAAAAGCGTACATTGATTAATCGCTGGCGTAAACCTCAAAGGTTAAATCAAGAAGAAAGAAGACATGATGCGCGGCATGCACAGTTACAACACTGTCCAAACTGACAACATGCTAACACCAACACTGAGAGAGACCTTCTCCTGGGGCTTGATCAGCGATACATTCCGGAATGTGATACGTGGTCAGAAAGCAGATACGAAAATTAGCTCTGCCGCAAGCTCTTAGACTGTCTGGTACAAAGCTCCCTTATGGACGATGTTTTTTCTTTGTGGGAGTGGAAGTGAGAAACACCTGCGACCACTTTGGGTCGTGATTACGTCTGAAGGACCTGTTAGCCCCGGAGGAATTCTGCACGAGGGAACTGTCTTTGAAGTCAGTAAACATTCCTGCTGAAGGGTCCTGCGACGTGTAAAACTTCCCGTTTATCGTGCAGACAGTTGCCAGAATTGTGACAACAGCACTGGCTAATCTTTCTCCAGATTCTTCTTCTTCTTCCATCTCCTCCCTCTGTCTTATTTATTTTTTTTTTTGCGCACGGGCCAATGTCTATTCTAACGACCTTTACAAAACAAACAACGAATAACAAAATTGTGAAATTTCGTCTCGCGTGACCTACTCGCGTGACCAGAGCTGTTTACCACACAATATGCGTCATCGGCTTTCATAAAGTGCAAGTGCGGCAACGACAACAACAGCCACTAAAACAACATCATCAACTACTAAAACTTTCTGTCCTGTTTGACCGCTTGAGGAGCAGTTTACCAGACAATATACCCCATTAATTTGTAAAAGTGCGTTTACAAAACAACTTTGGGGAATTCCGTCTCATTTGACCGATGGAGGAGCTGTTTACCTGACAGGTTACCCCGAGCGTCATTTCTAAAGAGCGTGTATCCCCCTCCCCCCCCCAAACACACACACACACACACACACACACACACACACACACACACACACACACACACACACACAAAATTACCAGGGATTAGGAGAATTCTTTCGCATGTGGTAGATTTAAGAGCAATTTTTTTTTTTACAATATGCACTGTCGTCTTTTGTAAAGATCGTGTACAAACACAACACTGGGGAATTCCGCCTGGCCTCGTTGTGACCGACTGAAAAGCTATTTACTAGACAACGGCTATTAAGGCAAAAAGAGCGAACAGCAGCCAAGAAAAAAGGAGAAGGAAGAAGAAGGGGGGGGGGGGGGGGGGGAAGCAAGATACTTAACTCAGCTTCGGAAACACAGGAAACGAGAACCAGACGACTAAAAAAAAAAATCCAGGAACGATCAAAATGCTCAACAAGGACGGCAATAATACGACGATCACATAACACAAATCTGCAAAAAATAAAACAAAAGATTCTGATTGAACTACAAATACATTCTGCAGCGAATTACACCAGGAAGGTAAGCAAACACTGCCTCTCACGTGACGCCATAATTATACACTATAATACGCCGAACAAAGATGGCGGCAGACTGACGCTCGCAGGCAGCGAAGGCAACAATCTGACTACCACGTGGGTATTGCGTTAGGTTGTAGTGTTTAACGAAGAATGATTGGAGACTGTTAAGGTACTTTTTTTTTTAACCTGAGTTACATGCAGGTCCGCTTCAAGCCGAAAAAAATTGAACTGTTTTCTCTCTCTCTCTCTCTCTCTCTCTCTCTCTTTTACTGGACTAAGCGTTTCTTCTTCATTGGTTCTTTTTTATTATTATTAATCACTACAGCATTTCTCTTTGTTTTCTGATTTTTCCCATGGACATACAGAGAGACTGTTCAGGTACTTATCTTGCAGCTACGTTTCAAACTCTCGGAAGTGGTCTTCAGCACACCTCCCAAGTCCGCCATACGAACCCGCCAAGTGTCGCAGGTTTTGCAAAAGCAACCCAAGCGATAGCGATGGTCGGCACTGAGCCTCGTCTTCGCAGTGAGATTTCAACTACGGAGAAGGATGAAACCTCAGAGTGCTTACCGGTAAACACGGGCTATTATTCTGTACACTAAGCATAGCCGTGGTAACGGTCCCACTTTTAAATGCCACCACATTAGCAGCTGCTCTTTTCTGCATCCGCGCCTTAGGCTTCGTCTGACTCTGTCGGTGACGGAGAGTGATTCCTTCTTCGCCTTTACTCCAGTTGAAGATATGCGACGCACGCTGTGGTTATAGCTTGTAGTATATAATTATAGTCAGAGAGCTTCAGATATCGACTGTGTAGGGAGAGGTGGCGTTTAGATAGGACGCAAGTGCGAGATGGGCAAAACAACGGTAGGTTCGAGATGGGATGTTTGTAGGTTTTGATTCTCAGCAAAGGGAAACCGTGTACATGTACATGTCCTCTTCTTGTCTCTTCTTTGCTGCTACTGAAACACATCAGAGCTAAAAGAGAACGCAGCAGCATAGTGTGCACGTAAAGTGTCTGTTACGCAGATTTCGTTACGTCACTGTCTGCGTGAAAGTATGTATTGTCTGGAGAAACGTCAAAGTCTTGTTTTGTATCACTGAAACTTGCTGCTGCGCGTAGCAAAATCTGCCCCATCCTATAAAGTTGTTTCTCTATAGAGAAACACCTTAAGAACACCCACCTACCAACATCCGTTTCAGTGTAACTCAATACGCCAAACTTCACCGTCAATTGTCCCACTTAGAACTGGTTGGCACTCTGGAGTTTCACGTCTTCGTCACAAGAGAGATTAAAGACTGCCCTAGCGGGCAAGATATGGGAAAGAGTGGCGGCTACCCTGACTGATCGCGAACACTTTTCAATCCAGACAGATTGACTGACTATCCCTGTCCTTGCGGACACATCTTGTTTGAATGACCTTGATTTAAGGTCAAGGCCATACACGCTGTCTGTGGGGAAAAAAAAAACCCTGTAATAATGCAATTTTCTCAAAACCTACGATCACCAGAGACACTTAACGTGACATGAAGTTAGACATTGATATGACCTTCACAGCCATTATACTCTTTGAATGACCTTGACCCATTTCACAAGTGAGCCAAGTAGACTTCTACCTCTCCAGTTTACTCCTGCCTCGGGTAGAGCTCGAACGCGCACACCTTCACTCAAAATCCGAAAGCAGTTGATCAACTTACTAGACCACGCCGGCCGCTCTGCTGACTCGTAGTGACTGTTCTCCCCGAACCTTTTAAAAGATTGTTTTTCTACTTTGTACCACAGTTTTTCCGCTCCGCTGTTCGTCCTCAGACTTACACCAGTCAGTCCGCTGACCAAACGCTCACGCCTGACGTAACCAGTTAACGATCTCCGCGACGCTTGCTTGGTGCCTCGTTTATGCAAGAAGCGCCCGGATGTCCTCCCAGGGGGACATAACTCTTACGCATTACAAGTTCCAGATGAATGAAGTGGTGATTAAGGTGTCTCCTGCGCGCTGTCCGTGTACAGGGGCATTAATCGGAGTCGTGACCGTGATGCGACCCTTCCCCCATAGATAAGTCTGGACAATGCAGGCTGGCGGGGGACGTGGTCAAACGATCAGCAACGATCGGTACGGGCGGGGTGGGGAGACCGAATGAACAAGGGATGGGATGGTGGGTGTGGGAGGAGGAGTGGGGGGGGGGGGGAAGGAGGGAAAGAGAGAGAACAGAAATGGATTGTGTACGGGCGGTTAAACAACATATCCGCGATCAAACAAAGTGCCACTCTCGCTTCAAAAGCTTTGACGACGATTTGTCTCAAAGAAAGAACGGGCTGGGGCCAAGTATTAATTTTATGCCGGCCTTTTTCTAGTTGCTCCGTCTAGGGTATCACCTTACGTGATGGAAAAGGACGTTAAACTGCGAAACACTCACCCCTTCATCCTCAAATAAATAAAATAATATTTCTGAAATCTCAGCATATAAGGGGTCTTCGCGCTGTTGTCGTGTGTTTTCAAAGATGGTTGGCTGCTGAAAAGAAGAGAGAAACCGAAATCCGATGGTCAAAACGACGTGCCACTCGTTTGACTACAGCCATTTTGTTTAGCCCCCGTGAGATGGTTGGGGGGGGGGGATGTTTGACTGGTTAAGTCTGCTCTCTGTCCTTGCCCTAGGGGTAATCATAGAAATGGTATTACTGGGAAATGGGGGATACAGACATCTGTGACCTAATCAGGCATTCTGGCTTGCAGAACTTTCTCTTAGCGTTGGAGATGAAATGGTTAATTGCCTGCACGATCTTTGCAAGTCATTAAAATTATTGCTGCAATGCCGTGAAAATAAATAAAACACAACAAAAATAAACATACGTTATACAATGTTATATATCGGTAAACTGTTGCAAGTTTTTAAATGAACATTTCGCCTCACACCTTTAATTATTTCTTTATTCTGTAGGATTTGTTTTAGTTTTTTTTCCCTATGAAGTTACCAAAAAACAGACATAAAGGGCATTATCGTTATCACCGTTATCGTTATCAAAATACGAAAAACTACAAACAGCCTACAAGCAGAATTCATCCTTTCCAACAAACAGTCTTGCCGCGTCATTCCACTGTCTGAATAATTCTCAGAATATTTGAGCTCGATCTAATGCAGCAAGGCAAAAGTAAGGGTGAATTCGCGAAAGGGCACTGCGGACGGAAGAGAGAAAGGTTGGTAAACGAACGAATTGGAATGACCAATCATTAGACGCATCATGTGGGGTCAGAAGGTGCACCTAATCTCATGAGACCTCACGAGACCTTACTGCCACGTGTCTTTGTATGGACTGGGGCGAAGGTTCCGGTCAGCGTATAGTCTGTACTCCACTCTCGCGGAAGTAATCTTATTCTCCAAAAAGACACTTAATTGGTCCCCGTGATTCTGATCAGTTTGACGCTGACCAACCGACCCATTCCCCACCCTCCCTTTCCATCCTCCGTGTGAAAGGTCGTTGGAGAGAGAGAGAGAGAGAGAGAGAGAGAGAGAGAGAGACAGATTCTTTATTTACAAACGCTAGAGGTTGACACACAACTGTCAGTTTCTAACTTACCATCGCTACACCTGCTACATAACTGACAAATTTTAGAAAAGCAAGAAATCAAAGGCATTATACATCAGTGCGTCAAACTTTCAAAAAACAAAACAAAATCACAATCACCAGACAAACAATCAGTCAATATATGAGAGAGAGAGAGAGAGAGAGAGAGAGACCACCAGACAAACAATAGTCAATGAGAGAGAGAGAGAGAGAGAGAGAGAGAGACCACCAGACAAACAATCAGTCAGAGAGAGAGAGAGAAAGAGAGAGAGCACCAGACAAACAATCAGTCAATGAGAGAGAGAGAGAGAGAGCACCAGACAGACAATCAGTCAATGAGAGAGAGAGAGAGAGAGAGAGAGAGAGAGATATTCGAAGGCAGTCAGTGAGGTTGCTATCTGTCCTTTTAATGAGAGTTAATCAACCATTACATTATTTAGTGCAGAGAACCACGTGCACAAAGTAACCGCCAAACTGACGGGGAACCGAATCAGCTCAACTGGAAGAGCGCTGGACTTTAAATGCTCAGGTCTCGAGTTCGGTTCCCCGGAGCTGGAAACTAGAAATCCGTGTTAGCTTTTTCTTCTGTGTTTTTTTCTATTAAGTGATGGAAAATTCGTTATCTCCCCCGCCCCCAATCTCCCCACAAAATATGATTGCTGTTTCATCGTTTAGTTGCCATTGATGCCATCCCCACTTTGTGGAAGATGTCGTAACTCCCCCATTCATCACACGAAGTTGTACTGGCTGTTCCCACCTTATACTGCCCTACCACTGATGTCAAAGGTCGACAGTTCCCGAATCCACCAATCAACCTAACTCCACATATAAATATACAAAACTTCAAATATTTTGTGGATCTGTGGATAACTGTGCCATCTTACCAAATCTACGCTGATCAAACGCCCTTCCCAGCCCAGACGCTTCCGAACGAATTTTCAGGGTGAGTAAATGGGGCGCGAAGGTGAGGAGGGTACCGTTCCATAAGTTGTTTGTGTACCAGGACAGCGCAGCCTCTAAATTACTCCTTATTCTTCGTGATCTAATTAAGAATGAGTGAGTGGTTTCAGATGATGGACCGCCTCTGTCTCCTTCAGGAAAAGGGTCTCGAATTAAGCACGCCACCCGTTGATGTGTTTTTCGGACCAGCCCACGGTCTCGGATGACCAGAGCTTGCCCGGCTAGCCGAGTCTGCAGTGGACATTGCTAGCGGGGAGCTCCGACACCGGACGTGCGGGCGATTTACTAACAGACGGTGTCGTCTGGGGCGACAGAAAATAGTCCGAGCTCTCGCTCTGTCTCTCGCTGAGTTGGTGTGACTGGACGTGATGGATAAGACCTTGCGCTCTGTGGGAATCTGTCTTGGTATCAATCTACTCACGTCTCGTTCTGTGAGGGAACGAGGGTGGTTTCCATACCGGTATTAAAGGTAGATATTCTAACATTACTCCAGCATTACCAGGCTTCACACGTAAGACAACGTTTCAATTCTTTCACGTCTCGTTCTGTGAGAGAACGAGGGTGATGTGGATACCGATATGAAAGGTAGCTTTCTAATTCTACATCCCAGCATTACTAAGCGTCACAGAAGACAACGCTTCAGTCCTTTCACGTCTCGTTCTGTGAGAGGACGAGGGTGATGTCGAAACCGATATTAGAGGTAACATTATTATAACATTACTCAGCTTCACCAAAGACAACGTTTCCATTCTTTCATGTGTCGGTCTGTGAGAGAAGGATTGTGAGATGTGACATAAAAGACAAATAAAAAAGCTATTCTAACATGACCCCAAATTACTAAGACGGGCTCCTCAGAAGACAAAGTTATTTTTGAAAAAAAAAATGCACTTGTGAATGGACATGTAGGTCTACGCGTGAAATCAGTAAAGTTCTGAGTGCAACATACGCACGTCTGCTGGCCGCGCAAATACTAACGTTCACAGAGGACTACTTTTTTAACTTTTTTTTGTTTTTGGGGGGGGGGGGGAGGAGCAGTTGCGGTTGAGAGTTAATTTTGCATACATGTGTGCTTGGAACAGGCTTAGTAATGCTTAGAGTGTCAGTATACTCTAACTCAATTCCTGCCAAGTAAATTTGGAGTTGTGCACCAGTGGCCTCACTAAACGTTCGTAATCAGTTCAAATTTGGCTCAGTAGAAGTGTTGAACTTTGATTATACTCGTGTTTGCTGCAGTAAGAGCCGTCAAGGAACCGTTGATCTTGCATGATATTCGCATACAGGGCCAAAACCGAAGAAGAGTCAGAAACGTGGGATACTCGTGCGCGGTACAAAATGACTGTGCTATTGCGATGCAATGGCGTGTGGTGGCCGCACGAACGAAAATTCAAACCGCCCGAAGCTGTTCTACTCAGCGAGTGATCGCAACATTATAAAACAGTTGTCTCTCTTTTCACTTTACAGTTGGCCTTCCGTTGGCTCAGTGCCAACCCGAGAGAGGCTGTATCTACACAGGCCTCTACATAGTACGATGTGAAATGCCCCCCCCCCCCCCCCAAAAAAAAAAAAAAAAAAAAACAGCTCCGATCGATTCGTGGGCCTAGATATTGGAAGATGAATCTTTAAACGTTATCTGTTTTTGCTAGAAGATGTTTATAACCTTGTTTCTGTCTCGGCCTTGTAGCTCCGTCGATATTTCAGATCGTCTTTCAGTTATGACGAAACACGACACGAGTTTCATTTCTTGCTATTCCCATTCCTGGTTCAAAATGATATGATGGTTTGTTTTATTTATTTATTTATTTATTTTCGTAGGCGGGAGTAATATTGTCAGATCTGCTTTTGATTACTATAAGGTACCTGAAAGACTGTTGACAGTATCAAGATTTATGAAAGAGTTAGTTAGTTAGGGCTTAACGCCGCGCAAAGATTTATGAAAGAGTTAGTTAGTTAGGGCTTAACGCCGCGCTAAGATTTATGAAAGAGTTAGTTAGTTAGGGCTTAACGCCGCGCTAAGATTTATGAAAGAGTTAGTTAGTTAGGGCTTAACGCCGCGCTAAGATTTATGAAAGAGTTAGTTAGTTAGGGCTTAACGCCGCGCTAAGATTTATGAAAGAGTTAGTTAGTTAGGGCTTAACGCCGCGCTAAGATTTATGAAAGAGTTAGTTAGTTAGGGCTTAACGCCGCGCAAAGATTTATGAAAGAGTTAGTTAGTTAGGGCTTAACGCCGCGCTAAGATTTATGAAAGAGTTAGTTAGTTAGGGCTTAACGCCGCGCTAAGATTTATGAAAGAGTTAGTTAGTTAGGGCTTAACGCCGCGCAAAGATTTATGAAAGAGTTAGTTAGTTAGGGCTTAACGTCGCGCTAAGATTTATGAAAGAGTTAGTTAGTTAGGGCTTAACGCCGCGCTAAGATTTATGAAAGAGTTAGTTAGTTAGGGCTTAACGCCGCGCTAAGATTTATGAAAGAGTTAGTTAGTTAGGGCTTAACGCCGCGCAAAGATTTATGAAAGAGTTAGTTAGTTAGGGCTTAACGCCGCGCAAAGATTTATGAAAGAGTTAGTTAGTTAGGGCTTAACGCCGCGCAAAGATTTATGAAAGAGTTAGTTAGTTAGGGCTTAACGCCGCGCGAAGATTTATGAAAGAGTTAGTTAGTTAGGGCTTAACGCCGCGCAAAGATTTATGAAAGAGTTAGTTAGTTAGGGCTTAACGCCGCGCAAAGATTTATGAAAGAATCGAAACAATGGTTACTGAACCAGACATGACGCCTTATTATTTTCCCTCAGCTTATCGTCATTATCTCTAAAATGGTCAGGGGAGCCGGGGTGGCCGAATGGTAGAGCGATGGACTTCCAACGCTCGGGTCGTGAGTTCGAATCCCGGCTGAAGCCAAATATTGTGCTGGCTTTTTCATCGTTGCCCCGTCTTTGATGTCACCCGTATGTGGTGGAAAAGGACGTTAAACTCCCAAACACCCAACCACCCTGAAATGGTCACTAAGGCCATAGACTGTCGCGGATGTGAGGAATTCAAGCTTCAGAGGGTTCCATTTCAGCCATGACCACCAAAAAGCCAACAAACACCGTGTTACCACCACCACTACAGATACTCTGGAACAAACATGGTTTCCCTGTACTTCTCTAATGGTTGTAAATTTCGTTATATTGGCCATAATAGTCACACAACATCTTAGTCAACCTGCTCTCCTGATAGCGCAACACCAGTCTGAGACGAGAGGGGGAACACAATACCAGCATAACAACAATAAGCTAGCCAGGTCCGCATCGAAACAATTGTCCCGTATTGTAAGTACAACGTCACTTACTATACACAGTCATGAAACATCTGGGATCATAGTTAACAGTGACACTATATATTTCCACACATTTAACATTAAACAACTCTCATACTCTGACTTTGTAATAACTAACAGTTTATGCCATTAGTAATAGAATCTGACCGGCATGGCAGATTTTTTTTTTTTTTTTGCCCGAACTCTTCGCCAGTTGCAGTAGTATTCCTCCCAGGTCATGGATGGAATCCACGGAGGGCTCGGAAACTTGGTGCAGTTTCTATTATGCATGACGATGAGTATGATGGCCTGATGATGCTGCGGAGGTCGACGTGGTTTGAGACTGCGTGACAGGTTTGGCAAAATTTACCAAAGCGTGTTGCGGCTGTCCTTCATAGAATGATGGACGACAGGTTCAAAACTGGTTCTGAAGCATGATGTCGGTTGTAATGATATTAGATTGAAGGAAAAGCAGGTTGGTTCACTTCAAACCCCTTTGGGTTCTATCATTGTGACTCTTCTTCTTTGATTTTGTCTCGGGTTTCTTTGATCGCCTTTTCTC
Organism: Batillaria attramentaria; assembly: GCA_018292915.2. Lineage (NCBI taxonomy): Eukaryota > Metazoa > Mollusca > Gastropoda > Batillariidae > Batillaria > Batillaria attramentaria. The sequence goes on from JACVVK020000604.1 coordinate 271,324, forward strand.
GTGTCTGCTTTGAGCTGCTGAGCCGTTGAAGCCTCTCTCTCTCTCTCTCTCTCTCTCTCTTCTGACGCTATTGTCTAATTATGTACAATTTTCGACTTTGGCCTCAACACCCCCCCCCCCCCCTTTCTCCCCCTATCTGTTTTCAGTTGTCTCATCAACTTGTTCGAAGTGTTGTCTATCTTTCCTTTCTTCTCGACTCCCCGCCCTCCCCCCCCCCCCCCCGCACTCAACCCCCACTCATTTAACACCACCTCCTCCCCCATCTGCTTTTGCCGTTCATCTCTCTCATCAGCATGACGTTATTGTCTATGTACAATATTCCATCTTGCGAACCTTCCGCTCCAAACATCACTCCCCCCCCCCTCCCCCCGATCATCTCTACCCTCCTTCCCTCCGAGCCCAGCCCGTCTTCAGTTCATTACCCGCATTTGTCAATTTCCATAAATTCGTTTAGTTCGGATTGTTTGCGTGTTTTTCTTTCCTTTTTGGGAATCAACCGAATCAGCATGAACCTAATTGGATTTGTTCATCCTGCATTATGCAGGTTCCCGTGCCACATACAGACGGCCTGTCTTCCGTCCTCTGGATTAGCAATTTCAATCTCTGCCTTCTGCTGTAGGGTACAGTGACTGATTTGCATGCCGCCGGAGTAAAATTTGACGTGCCTTGTGGGATTCTAAGGGGGGGTGGGGGTGGGGGGGGGAGACGGTCGAAGGTTGAGAGTTGTGTCTAGGGTTGGAGATTTCTAAAGAGTCGGAATTTACCTTCACTGATTTAAAAGAAAGGGAGAGAAATCTACCACGAACGTAGCAAACGGTATTTTGCTGACTGCCGAACTTGAATAATAAGACTATTTTGAGTGTATGCAATTTTTTTTAAAAAAACAACTCAGTTATGTTTCCGTTGGCACTTATTAAATTTAACTCAAGACTTCAGGGTCAGGGCCCGCATGTAAAAGTCGAGGTTAATTTAAACCATGGCTACGGGCCTAACCCATACTAGGACAAAAGCTACCCAAAAATAAAATTAAATACAAAAGGAAGCGAAGAAAGGTAGTAAAAAAATCGTTCTCTAACGGCTTAGGCACCATGGTGGAATGGACCCGCTTCATGGTTAAACAAAACAAAACAAAAAACCAACAGAAAATGTAACCCTAGACTAGAGCTAGTTTAGTTCCAGGTTAGACTCTAACCCTGGGCTAAAATACCTAACCTCGACTTTTACATGCGGGCCCTGGAGTCTTTTTCAATTTTTTTTTTTTTTGGCCGATCCCCCCCCCCCCCCCCCCCATTTCTCCATATTCGCCATTTCACCGCTGCATAATTGTTACCATGAAAGTATAATACTGCTCCAGGTAATTACCCCTCTGAGGTAGACAGGAGCCAAGGGACTCAGCTCGTCGAGATTACCTATGTCCATTGCCGGGTTGCGTCTGGTGCTATGGATGCTCTAGGGTAGGAGAATTAGCTCGTTGGGGAACAGCAGTTTTTTTGTTTTTGTTTTTTAACCTCAGACAAATCTCAAAAACCGTTGCAGTCGTGTTTACGGCTTGAAAGCTTAGCCGGAGAACTTGAGACGGAGAGTATTATTTTCCCCATGTTTATTCTTGTTTTAAACATTTCAGCGCCTATGCGGGATTTAAATCCACACCATTTTGGAATCGAATGCAACGCTGCAACGACTCAGCCAAATCCACTGTTAGTGTGGCAGAATTAAGGAGTGTGTGTGTGTGTGTGTGTGTGTGTGTGTGTGTGTGTGTGCGTGTGCGTGTGTGTGCGTGTGTGCGTGTGTGGGTGTATGGGTTGGTGAGTGGGCGCGGATAATGGCTGTTATTGTCTTAGAAACAATGACGCCGCTAATGCCAATTTATTGCTGTTTTGCTCTCTAATTGGCTCGGTTGTCACGCAACAATGTACAGACTGTTTTCCTTAGTGACCCGGCGAGCCAAACATAGCCAGATTTTCAGGGCTATTTATCAACAGCTTAGAGTACACAGAGAAAAGGTCGGTTTGACAGCAGAGAGAGAGAGAGAGAGAGTTTGAGAGCTTAACAGGGAGGAGGAAGAGGGGGGGGGAGCACTTTCAATAAGATCTTACGCTGCTCACGAATGAACTCCCTTTGATTTCGGCATTGCCACCGTTTTTATAACTTTGCTGTCTCTGATATTGAATAAATCAGGTGTTTCAGGCCCTACCCTCCTGTTATTTTTTAGCCTCCTGCCACCGACACTCATAGGACAAGTACACTTCACGTCTACACAATTTGCACGGTTTTCGGCCATCTCCGACCTGCCCTGAGCTAGCTTCAAGCCTTTGATGTTATGTGCTGTCGCTAGTTGGTCCCAAATGAAAGCCAGGTTCTTCATGTCTTTTGTCCACACCGTCAGCGACAACTGCGGCACTACCACCGACACCAACAACCCCATAAAGCCACCAGCATAGCCGGCAGCTACCCCTGAGTACTTTACAGCCGCGAACTAAACCAGCAAAAGCCCCTTGCAGACATAAAGCCTCCGTGGCCATACAGCCTGCTGCAGAAAACAACAGCCATTACCACAGGTTTGATGTGGCGCCGTATCAGGTTTACAAGACCCGCTGGAAGGCCAATGGTTCTGATTACGCTGGACTTTCGCGACGGCCCCTCGTTCCGGATTTTGTCACGTGCAAGCCGAATCGGGGCAAATGTAGCGGTTCTCTTATGGATATGCGATCCTAAAGAATATGATCGTCGGGAGAAGATGAAGGTGGTCTAATAATGTTGGGAAGTGACAGTGGAGTGAACTTTTTTTTTTTGATGGGCCAGCTTTGATTGTCAGGGCGCAGACAAAAGTTTTTTTTTAATATTTTTATTTAACGTGGAAAAAAGTCCTCTTTCCGTTCAGTTTGCATGTAGTAAAACTTGTGATTTGATGGTAAATTACCGTAATGCTTTCTCCAAAGCTTCTATGTTCAACACTTGTCTTAATACATTTGCCTGTTCTTGCGTTTGATACAGTTTGTACATTTGTTTTGTCAGTAACTGATTTTTGAATGTATGACGAACATCTGGTCACCTCATCCACCATAAATCAGGAATAAGAGAATCAGATCTCAAATACCTGTCATATACCCAAACTAGTATATACGCGTACGGGTAACATACCGAAACGAGGCACGGCTTCAGCAGCCTTGTCTGATGACACGGAAAATCTGCCCGCACGTTCCTTTCGATCTCTGGCGCCATTACAACAGGTGAAACTAGCGATTCGCTATGAATTATTTATGGGCGACACCTTTAGTGTAATGAGAGTGAAGGGTGCGGGGCGTTAAATAGAGCCTTTTGCGGTGTTTAACCGGTGCTTGATGAGAGTCCCTCGTCAACATCACGCACAGACACGAGACTGGGGGACTTACGGAAATGGCCGTAAAGGGGGATAAGCAAACGACTTACAGAGCTCTGGCGAGTTCAAAACCACGTCTACTCCCAAAGTGTCCCGTTTCCTCTGCTTTTTTTTTTCTTTTCTTTTTTTAAGGAACGTGGCCTGTTTGTCACTGAAACTTGTCCATCACAGACAAGGAGGGGGTGGGGTGGGGGGTGGGGAGCACACATGGACGACTTGTCAGTCAAACGGTATAAACACACGAACGGGGGGGGGGGGGAGGGGGGCACGTGGCCGACTTGTCAGTCAGACGGTTTTAGAGCTATATTATTTTGTCACGTAAAGTGTATTTCAAAACATTTTTCCTTTTTAAATTTGTGCTGTGCTCTCACAAAAGGGGAGCAGTAGGTGTTTGGGAGCATATTGAGTTTTTAGTCTCACTGGAAAGTGCAGAAAATAAACTTTCTTCAGATATAAGAGTCATCTTTGTAGCGTGGTGTAGGCCTGAGATTTTTATGTTGAAAACTTAATAATTAAAAAAGTAAAAGAGCACACACACACACACACACACACGCACGCACGCGCGCACACACACACACACACACACACACACACACACACACACACACACACACACACACACACACACACACACACACACACACACACACACACCAAAACTGAGTAGAAATGATAAAGGATAGGCAGAGACAATTAAAAGCCAAGAACAGGTACCAGTGATATCCCCCCCCCCCCCCAAAAAAAAAAGAAAAAAAAAAAAAAGAGAGAATAGATTGGAATGAGCCAGATAAAACCTAAAAAGATAGCAGTATTCAAACTCAAATTCAGAAATACTTCATTGTCCATTAAATAACAGGTATGAAATGGAAAATGGCTGGAAAAGCGTGACATGTGAATCACGCCGGAACAGTATATATATATATATTATTTGTATCATATGCTCGTTGTTAACGTGTTCATAAGCTACGTTCAGCCATGACAATTTCACAGAAGTTATATTAGTTTGTTAAGGACCCAAAAATGAAAAAAAAATCGCTAAATTTGGCATACACCATATTTGTTTTTCTAGTTGTCAGAAAAGTGGCTGGACTTTGTCTCCTTTTTGTTGGAGCCCATCACATATTGGCTGTGACTGCTCTCATCAGCGTACCAACCCGATCGTTCAATGTGCATTCCTTAATGCAAGTCGATATATCTGCTTATTTATGTCTCCCGTCACTGTTGTGGCGGAAACAATAAACGCCAAGCAAACAAACTAGCAAGCTGCTGCAGACAGCTGTTATCCCGTGGTTTGTTAAATAAACTACGACAGAAGCCAAGCGCGAAATCTGATCTTTTAGTCAATCATAATCTTCAACACTGAATGGCATGGTACATTGACATTGACGGTCTTGTCAAATATCATGGCCGTGTTTACCGTCTCATACATTGATCTGTCCAGGGTGGAAGACACTAGGAGTGATAGATTTTTCTGTAGGTTTGTTTGATGTATAGTTTCTATCTCCGTGATTAATCTCCGAAGGTCTGAGTGGTCAGGATTGTAGTCACGTGAGTCTTGTGTTGGATCTCATTGGCTGAGGTATTGGGACACTCTGACCTCAGTACTCGGTCGGATTGCAGGCTGATAGATTTTTTGGGGTGGGTTTGTTTGAACTAGTATTTTCATCTCAGTGATTATTCTTCGATTTTATGTTCAGTCGTCAGCTCTGCCGCAAAAGTAGAGGCATTACTTTTTTTATTAGATTTTTATTCTTTGTTGACTTTAACAGACTTAAATGTTTATTTTATTTTATTTTTTTTAGTTCATGGACAGATTTTAGGGATATAAGATGAGAGAATGAATGCATGAATGAACGAATGGGTCTTTATTTCTCAACGGTAGAAGTTTAACTTAAACAAATGTCAATTTTCTGACTGGCCGTTGCTAGAGAGAGAGAGAGAGAGAGAGAGAGAGAGAGAGAGAGAACAAATAAGTATACAGTGTTCAAGGAAGCTTGGTTTGTCGTGTGTGTGTGTGTGTGTGTCTGTGTGTTCGCGCGCGTGCGTTTTGAAACCAATATGTCAGGCCGGGTAGTTGCCTAACATTTCTATGATTAGACAATTTGAACGTCGGCGACGCGGGAAATAACAGATTACACGTATCAGAAACAAATAACGCCTTTCAAAGACGATGTTCTCCAGGCAGCCGAACAACTTGAGACCGCCTGATGAAGCAGCAGCAGACATTTGCAAAGGTTAAAATCGTGTTAAGCGGGCAGTATGTCTCTCTGGATGGCTGACTTGACTCCGCCTGCACATTCACGCCTCCTTTCATCAGACAATTTGAACCTCGCTATTGAATGTCACATAAGCCTTATACATACAGACATTTTTTTTTGTCTATTCCTGCTCTCTGCTTCAGGTTTCTGTAGGGCTCGGATTTTTTCCTCACCTTGCAAGTTCAGCAGAAGTCAGGTCTATGTAGGCGCACTTAAATTAAGGTCATGCTGAACCCACTTTTGCTATCAGTTTGAGGTGCAGTTTCTGACAAATCAAAACAGATGCCTGATACACATGTATGAATTTGTTGCTAGAAATGTACAGATTTCAGGTGTGTACACAGAGTTTATCCGTCCCTGACAATTGTTTCTCCCCCCACCCCACCCCCACCCCCTCACCCAGGTGATATAAGAACAGGGCCACTTCAGAACCGGAGGTTGGGTATAACACTTTCTGTCCATCACAAAGGTCATTTAAAGACAAGGTTTGGAACTGGAAAAAGGTCTCCACAAATGTTGATTTTGCTAAGATTGGCCATTCCGCCATTCCTCTATCCTTCAACTTTCAGATTTACTTTTTGAGTCGGCAAGGAAGTGTACCTTTAAACCTCGTTAAATCGGCGTACGATTTACAATGTCGTTTTCCTCGTCTTTCAAAACACATCATATTTTCACTTATGAATGAGTCATGAGGCAATCGGCTTTTCAGAAACCTAGTAGCACACTAACCCACTTTCCCCAAACCACAATAGACCACGCTCATTCGTCACACAACACCCCAAATCCCCTATCCACTCAAAACACGCTTGCGCAATCCGCTCTCTTCGCCTTAAGCGGAGCAAACCGATCTCCCTCCTCAAGGAGCGTGTCGCCTTGACTTTCTCCCCGACTCCCACCCGGTCTTCTGACGCCAATAAATATAGAATACAGTATTTCCTTCTTGTACGTTGCACCGTTCATTCGGGCAGATCGTCGGGGGTTCTTTCCGGGTACTCCCCCCACCCCCTTCCCCCTACTTTGGAAATATTAAGCCCACATTTTTTTTTTAAATAAATGCAATTCTAAATTCCAAAACTTAGATAAGTGAGCTGACCCTTCGCACCACGTGACTGTAATGTGTTCATGTCCTGTGTTTGAGAGGATGCGTGTGATTTACGTGAGCGTGCGTGCTGGGTTCAGTTCGCGGCGCTTGGAGCCAATTCAAGAATTTGGGTTAAGCGCCTATACAATATTATTATTACTGCAGTAAGAGCCGTTAAGGAACTGTACATCTTGCCTGCTTTTCGCATACAGGGCCAAAACCGAAGAAGAGTCCGGAAAACGTGGGTTAACTCGTGCGCGGTACGAAAGGACTTTGCAGTTTGCATGTGAGAAGCTTGACAAACTGAAACAACTCGACTTCTCCCGACAATTTTCGCGAAGTAGTCGGCAGACGCAGAGTTTCTTGAATATTTTCTGCAACGCCCTCCTCTGTGTCCGCAGAGTGTGTGATAGAACAAACGCATGACCCACATACTCTGCGATTAGAGAATGAGGTCCCTCCCGCTGGAAATAATCGGAGAGCGACCTTGATTGTTTGCTACTGGGACTCCGTCACGCCGGCCACTAGAGGGCGCTCTGATAGCCGAGACTGATTGATGCATGAGGGTGTGTAGAAACTGGGGTGCGAAAGTAGCGTTCGCATTTCTCGCCAAGTCGGCAAGACTGTGATTTTCTTGGTAGGTGCCTGTGAGACTTACATAATGTACGATGTACCGTTCGGCCCGCTGTAACCCATGGAGATGGTGTAACACGCGGGATGAAATGCCCAGCGTGAAGTGTCCCGGGTCTAAGCAGCATGAGGCTGAAAGTGCCCCGAGTCTAAGCAGTTAGAAGCTAGAAATATCCTGGGTGTAAGCAGCTTGAGGCGGGAAGTTCCTCGGATCAATGCAGCTTGACGCTAGAAGTGCCCCGGGTCTAAGCAGCTTGAGGCTAGAAGTACCCCGGGTCAATGCAGCTTGAGGCGAGAAGTGCCCGGGAGTCAAAAGAGTACAGAGTTGGACTACCAATGCTAGGGTCGTGAGTTCGAATCCCGGCTGAGGTCAAGTACTTGATAGTTGCTCATCCTAGAGGTGGGCCTCTTAACATATGTCGTACCGCGCATGAGTATCCCATGCTTTTTTTATATTTTTTTTTAAACTCTTTTTCGGTTTTGGCCCTGTTTGCGAAAATCAGGCAAGATTGGCGGTTCCTTGATGGTTGTTACTGGCAAAAACTATAATTATTCAATCAAAATGCAACACTCCCACGTAGCGCTCTCTCTCTCTCTCTCTCTCTCTCTCTCTCTCTCTCTCTCTCTCTCTCTCACACACAGCCTTGACGGTTCTTACTGCAGCAAACATGAGTAGAATCAAAGTGCAACACTCCCACGTAGCGCTCTCTCTCTCTCTCTCTCTCTCTCTCTCTCTCTCACACACACACAGCCTTGACGGTTCTTACTGCAGCAAACATGAGTAGAATCAAAGTGCAACACTCCCACGTAGCGCTCTCTCTCTCTCTCTCTCTCTCTCTCTCTCTCTCTCTCTCACACACACAGCCTTGACGGTTCTTACTGCAGCAAACATGAGTAGAATCAAAGTGCAACACTCCCACGTAGCGCTCTCTCTCTCTCTCTCTCTCTCTCTCTCTCTCTCTCTCTCTCAGCCTTGACGGTTCTTACTGCAGCAAACATGAGTAGAATCAAAGTGCAACACTCCCACGTAGCGCTCTCTCTCTCTCTCTCTCTCTCTCTCACACACAGCCTTGACGGTTCTTACTGCAGCAAACATGAGTAGAATCAAAGTGCAACACTCCCACGTAGCGCTCTCTCTCTCTCTCTCTCTCTCTCTCTCTCTCTCAGCCTTGACGGTTCTTACTGCAGCAAACATGAGTAGAATCAAAGTGCAACACTCCCACGTAGCGCTCTCTCTCTCTCTCTCTCTCTCTCTCTCTCTCAGCCTTGACGGTTCTTACTGCAGCAAACATGAGTAGAATCAAAGTGCAACACTCCCACGTAGCGCTCTCTCTCTCTCTCTCTCTCTCTCTCTCTCTCTCTCTCAGCCTTGACGGTTCTTACTGCAGCAAACATGAGTAGAATCAAAGTGCAACACTCCCACGTAGCGCTCTCTCTCTCTCTCTCTCTCTCTCTCTCTCTCAGCCTTGACGGTTCTTACTGCAGCAAACATGAGTAGAATCAAAGTGCAACACTCCCACTTAGCCAGATTTAAATCCACGCAGACATAAATTAATTATGATATTTTTAGTGAGACCACTGGTGCACAACCCCAAATTTACTTAGGAATTGAATTAAACCATATGGACTAGTAAAACCTCACGCTGATCCGACGGTACTCAAGAAATCCCAGCCATTCTTTACCACATTAGTTCCGACAATGTGTCCCCGGACTGACTGCACGTGTTGAGATGGCTGTGGATCTGGTCAGGTGACGTGGGCCAGACCGACAGAAGAAATGGTCTATCGATTCCTGTGGTTTCTGGAAGAGGTCGACCACCCCTCAAAGACACTCGACGTAAGCTTCGGTCTAGTCCACGTGCCCACAACAGCTGTCTGGAGGCGCGCAAATCTGGTTTCTGAAATCTGGTTTCTGTCGCACTTTGGCCAATGGTTTGATGCTGCATGTGCAGCACGTATATATTTCGTTACTGCGTCTGGTAAACTTCTTTTATTTTCGTTACAAGTCTGTTTGAAAATAAAAAAGACATTTTCAATAGCAAATCAAGACTGAAAACAAAAAAGACAATGTTTCATGTCAAATTGCTGTTGTTAAATCTGTCTCTCTGCCTCTGCCCCTCTCTCTCTCTCTCTCCCTCTCTAAACAGGACACTATGGGAGCATCACGGTCAGACAGGAATATGAGAAAAAATGAATCCTGTGCACGTGCCAAAGATAGACTTCCTAAAATGGTAGCGGCAATTTGTAGGAGTCTATTTTTGAGTCTAGTTAGACGTCGTAATCTCCACTAACATACTGTGCGTGACTTTATTTTCAGTATCAGCCGAGTTTCTGTCAGAGGCGCTCAGTCAATACAACTCGGAAAAAGAAACCCGCATGCGGCAGTTTTTGTTTCCCAGCTCTCTCTAGTGACGTGTCATATATGCAGGTTTGGTTGCAACCAGACTCAATGAGTTCGTCGTGTGTATGATTTCTTTTTACGCCTGAGAACTGTCGCTATAAGAATTGTTGTGAAAATAAAGGAATGGAAGCTGTCACAGGGTAAGTGGGTGGGTGTTTTGGGGTTTAACGTCCATTTCCACCACGTAAGGGTGATATCAAAGACGGGACAACGAGAAAAAGGCCAGCACAAATACTTGGCTCCAGCCGGGAAGCTGTCACAGGAGGAGAGTCTAACTTCACTGGTGTCGTGATACACAATATAAATATTCTCACATAACTGTAACAGAACACTTATATAGTTCAGTTCAGTTCGGTTAAAGATGGTGTCACTTCAGTAGGGAAACCCATACGGGCTCCACCCTATCTCTTAGTACAATCTCCACAGTGTGTTCTGTGAGACATTTAGCTCTGTGCGACTCTAATATGTCCCTCCACAGTCGTTGCGTCACTGTGGTAATGATTAATCTTCAAAACAGCCACCCTTTCCGATATGTAGACCCTATTGCAGCGACAGAGAGGGCAAAAATTGGCGTGGAAATAGAATAGTTTGCGTGGCGTTGCCCCACAAGTGCAGCGGGGTACCTGACTAATTTGGTTTCGCAGCAAGACAGACGACATTGAGTTATAGGAATGACGTAAGCACTATGTTTGCAGACATGCTTTAATTCTGCTATTGACCATCAGTGTGTGCGCGCGCGCGCTCGTGTGTGTGTGTGTGTGCGTGCGTGCGTGCGTGCGTGCGTGTTTGTGTGTGTACGTGCGTGCGTGCGTGTGTGTATCGGTGTGTTTCTGTGGTGCGTGTGTTGAGAGAGAAATAGAAAGAGTGGGACTGTCCAGCACAGAATAACAAACTTGTCTTTAGTTTTAAGAAGAAGGGCCGATAACTAAAATATCTCAATCAATTGAACAAAACGGCCAACAGGATAAAAACGAGCCAGACTTTATCTTATAAGATTTTTGCCTAAATGTCGAAATGTATTTTGGGATTTTTCTCTCTCGTTGTTTCCCACTTCTTGGTTATTTGTTTTTCTTTCCTAAAGATATGTGCAAACGAGAAATGAGATCGTCTCAACTGTGGCCCTCCTTAATAACGATGTTCAGTTCTTGACGGCTGCACTAAGCAGAATTATTAAGCGTTCTTTCAAACGTTACCCGAACAAAACGTCCACCATAAACGCCTTTCTCTTTTCCAGTATTAAATGTCGCATGACAGGCTACGCCCGATTACTCTGAGCGAATTTTCGTCAATGTGGTGACAGCAAAAGGAAGAGTGACGCCACTGGTTTACTCCGCAGGAATCGCTCTTCAGCGCGTGGAGGTCTGAAGGGCTTTGAGTTTGTGTGACGGAGCACACGTCCGGTAGAAGCGAACATGTTCCCGTCGCTTTTATTGCGCTCTCCGAGCTTAGTGTTAGCCGGAAAATGTGTCCATTTCTATTAAACTGTCACTTTGATCTCTCCCTCTCTCTCTCTCTCTCTCTCCCCCCCCCCCCCCCCCATCAAACATTTGAATAAAAATAGATTGCGTATCGGTCAGAGAAGGGAGTAACAAAATGAAGGAATGTGACTGTAAGAGACTTGTATGAAAAGTACATGTCAGTTCAATGTTACTGAGTGTAATATTATTTCTCCTACTCCACACGCTCAAAATAAGATCAGTAGACCATCTGTGTAGTCGTTGAGCCAAAAGAACCCGTATTTGTGAGGTTTTTTTTATGTTTTCATTATTCTCGTATGATAAAACAGTTTCAGTCAGAGCTTTGATATAGATATAGACATGGATATGGATATAGACAACACCATTAGATATAACACACGACGCGTAAATTGCGCCAGCTGCTTAGATCAACACCTGCAAGGTGGATGATCAAACAGAATGAAATTGCACTTGTTGGCTAGCCTTGTGGAAGAATTGCACGCATTATATAAGTTATATCTCATAACGCCTACATTATCCAGCATCTGGCATGTCACAAGCCATCATAATGGAGCCAGACTGTAAATGGGACATTCAGCAGGGCGTTGAGCGTGATTAATGGCTTGTGGTGATGTCATGATGTGCACAGGTGGGAAAGGGAGTTAGACGATGAAGGGCGTTATGTAAGTTATACCACTGAGGGAAAACATTACTCCATCTTTACTGCAGAGTTGACATTGTACAAGGAGACTTTTTTTTAAAAGAATTGAAACTTTTATTTATTATATAAACGCTGATAATGTTGAATATACATGCTGCAGTGATTTTCAAGCCTTTAACAATGACTGGAACCCCCCTCCCCCTCCCAGCACACACACACACACACACACACACACACACACACACACACACACACCACACACACACACACACACGATTAAAAACTGTGCTGGTAACGAAACAAAACCCAACTCCCTCACGCACATTGGCAAGCGGAGGTCTTTCAAAACTTAAGTTGGGGTTCTTTGCTTATTTGTTTGTTTCCTTCCTCCCCCCCCCCCCCCCCCCCCCCTCTTGAAATGTCCGTCAGAAACCTCCAGAAGTACTTTTAGCGCCCAGGAAGACAAAGATATGATTGGTCGAATGTCCTTTACACGGCTGGCTTCGTCATAATTATGCAACTTTGTCTTATAGAATGACAGTGGACTTGGAGCTTTGACTTTGCACGTACGCTTTGGCGATAAGACTACTCTCATGTACATATGCTCGACAGTGTTTGCATCAACATCCCTGGTTGCTATGAAAGAACACACTAGCGTGTGCGTTGGCCACAGTCAGGAATGCGCCAGGGAACGCCACCCGAGCCTCGCTGGGATTACATTTGCATGATCAGAATGTCATTTGCATAATCAAAACATCATACAGTCTGTGTTACTGGACACGGTTTGCCTGTTGGGGTCTGTTTGTGGTCTGCACGTGCTGTTTTTATTGGCTGGCCAGAAATGTGATGAGCGTTTGACCCTAGCTGCCACAGAAAAAAAAGCGGAAGAGTAGACGAGAGAGAGAGAAAGATGAAACGTTTATTACAAGATTCCCAGACGGACAAAGGCTTCCCTGACGTATCACTGACTGCGTGATGATGTTAGATCTGCCTTTTTCAGTGGATAGCAAGATGATGAGTGCATGCGACTGACGAGTCAAAACGTTCAGAAGGACCTTTGCTTCTCCCCAGTATTCATGGATACGCCACCTAGCAAGAATGGAGTATACTGAAAGTTATGAGCTCCCATTCTTGTCGTCTGCGTCAGCAAAAGACAGACACTATAGACAGTTCAGTCCGTCGTTAAAGCCAGTGTTCTTGTTCAACAGTTGCGCAATGCCAGCACTTCAGCTATCTGATAACTCTCGTAAAAACCCACGTCTGTTTCTTATCTGGAATCTCCCTCTCTGTCTGTCTGTCTGTCTCTCTCTCTCTCTCTCTCTCTCTCTCTCTCTCTCTCTCTCTCTCTCTCCGCACCTAGAAAAACTTAGTAAAACCCTGTCTAAAAATCTTTTTCTCTTAAGTAAACTTAACCGCATAGTTAGCCACGACAGTTGCAAAATGTTCTTTCACGCACATATAAAAAGTCATATAGATTACGCCTCCAACCTCTGGGACAAATGTGGTGATATTCACTTGAAAAAGATCAATTCTCTCTATAAACGTGGTATAAAGCTTTTACATCCTGGGCCCTTACCCACAGAAGAAAAACTTAAAGCGCTCGAACTCCTCCCCCTTACCAAGCATCTTGAGTTCAACCGATGTGTTTTCATGCACAAGATAGTCCACTGTAAGGCTCCTCCATATCTGACCAAGTTCTTTCAACCAAGTCAGCGACACAACGCAAGAAATGGCCTGTTCCAATTACCATTACCTAGATTGGACATTTTTAAAACAAGCCTCTCATTCTCTGGGTCACTTTAATGGAACCAGTTGCCAGCATACTTAAAATGTACCCCGAAGCTTCATTCATTTAAAACTCAACTTCTCAGATACTTACGTCAGTCATAGGTCCACGAACAATATCCGAACCATGCTAAACTACTCGTTATCAGATGGCACTATGACATGTTACCTTTTTACAAGTTATGTCGTATACTACAATTTCAAACACCATGCTATTTACTTCTTCACCTATTTTCCGATGTGTTTCCTTAAAATTTCTTGCGCTTCTTTCTATCTTTGCATGTTTTCTTTTTTTTTTTTTTTTTCTATTTTCTTATTAGATTTACTCCTTTTGTGCCTGGTATACTTTTTGTCATGTTAGCCTTTACTTTTTAGTGTTTCTAGATTAGCAGGACAGCTTGTAAGATAGGCAGACCATGCCTACAAGTCTTTATCCTGAAATAAACGTTTCAGTCAGTCAGTCTCTCTCTCTCTCTCTCTCTCTTTTCGTAGTTTAGACAGTAAAATGATTTCTATAGGCAGTGAAGACGATGGAACGGCGAATATGGCCCTAGTCGTATCAAATTATCGATACTTGGAGACGGAGACGACTGAGCCGAGTCAGCAGTGCATCGGAATACGTATTGCCATTTTATGACAGTTGCTTCGTCCATGATACGCAGTTTTATATGTCAGGCTTGCACAAAAATGCCAAAGGTTTCTTGTGAAAGACAGTGTGTTTTACGTAAGCAGTGATGTTCCCGGGGACCGATAAGGATGGGAACGATATTTATACCCTTGAATAAAAGCGGCGAGGGCCTGTTGAAATTAGGTTTGACCAAACATGTAAATAACAAAATAATGATAAATCACATTAATAAGGCGCCTATTCTTGAATATACGTCGCACTTCACTCACACGCACACAGAATACATCCTAAAACATCAGGCACCACGGTTACTTGAATCAGTAGAAGGCAAGTTGAAACAGAACAGCTTTAAGCTCTGATCTGAAATATGTCTAAGCTCAAAAGAGAAAAAGAATTGGATGGTCCCATGGCCCATGGCCCATGCATTTCTTAAAGTTATTTACATTACTTACATTGCATTTGCAACCATGACGCAAGCTGAAAAATCCCACCGGATTTCACTATGATATTTAGTAGCTGGTGGGTTTTTTTTTATTTTGACGAAGCGCCCATAACACAAGGAGATCGAGTTCCGGTCTGCCGGCCATACGAATGAGAACTGCAACGACCCTAAGGTGCCCAAGTCAGCCGTCTTAATGATAGAACTTCGAATGCTATTTAACGACGTCTGCTGGTCATACGAACGAGAACTGCAGCGGCCCGAAGCTGTCCCAGTCAGCCATTTTAATCATAGGTGGAGCTCTAAATGCAATCCAGTGACGTCCTCAACAAAATCTGCAACGACCCACAGCTGTCATTGTCAGTCGTGCCTGAACAGTTTGTGAGTCTGGCATTGTCGGAAGATGAGGCTTTAAGGGCAAGCGAATGATGCACACTCAGTCAGCTGGCTGATTTCATAGAGATTGCGCACAACCTTACCAAAGACGGGACAGAGGAAAACCAATTGAATGCCACCACCAGCTAAGGTTTCATCGCTGCCGTTCGCTCCGTTTTATACGACCACTATTTTCTGATCACTTGTTGCGAGGAATGAGTTAATTCGAAGCTCAGTGCGTTTTATGCACTGTCTGCGAGTATATAAGCAAATATTGTCAGGTTATGAGACTTGTACCTATTCGCCGCTCGGGGGGAAAATGCTCGACCAATAGAATTTAGCAAAACAAACGCCGCCGCTGCGACCCGTATCTCTGGTTTATGGGACGGCTTGTTTGATTGGTTCGATGTGATAACTGCTGCGGATCGAATTCCTATTACGGAGGCCCATAGAAACGTGAACACAATCCCCTTTACTGATTTTAGAGTTGTGAGTGGGTTGTAGGATCTAAACAAGTTTGGTCTCCAAACATGTTGGACAGTGGCCCCTGATTAAACAGGACAGAGCAGGAGTTTGGCAGTTTAATTCCCACGCAGGATCTTCCCCGTGTCCTCTCCAGCAGTGTCCTTCAGCGCCAAGTTCCATTCACACAGGCTTTTGATGAGCTCGGAGGCTGAGCGATTTCTCTCCGAGGTTATGTCCCCTAGAATCTGGTGTCACAGGGTGAAGAAGTACGCCCGGCCTTTTCTAGCATCCTAAGCGGCCCCCGACGGCCTTTTCAGTGGCCTGCGCGGCCCAGCGACCTTTCCGATGGTCTGTGCGGCCTCGCTTTGAGAGCCGTCCTATCAGCGTGCACATTTTGGGAGTCGGTATCTTGAGGTTTCAACTGACGTGGGCAAACATTCTGCTTTGGTCAATAGGAGAGGCAGAGGGGAAAGGGGTCTTGTGGGAACAGCATTACAAGAAAAATTCACCTTCTTTTTCGTCTTTGTGTTTTGAGGTCTTAAGAGGGGGTGCCTTGGCCTGTAGCTCTCAAGGGTCAAACCCACAACGTTACGTCTTGTTAGGCAGAAAGGCGACAGAATGTGAAGAGAGGAATTCATCTTTTCATTATTTTGTTTTGCCTTTCTTCGTTTTGCGTTCGTTTCGAAGTCTTAAGAGGTAGCAGTGCATTGGCCTCGTGTTTTCTGAAGGGTCAAACCAACATGGCAACGGGTTGTTTATCCGTCGTAACTGGGCCGACCCCTTCAGTTACTCTGTGTAATCAAGGTTTAGTTACGCGTGAACCTGAGATAATTACTCTGTCGTCGCGGCTATAAATCGGGATTTCTTATTTGCTTTCGTTTTCTGTCTTATGATCACATTCCCAACCAATACCCGTTCACACCCTCCCCATCTTACCTCCGTGACCATTCCGTGTTTCATATTTAATTATGAAACCGCCTCAGAGAAAGTACTGCTGCTTGTCCTGTTCCACATTCCCATTTCCCCAAATGTGTCTTCAGTTGCGTTTAACTGTATATGATTAGGGGAAAGATTGTAAACTTTCGGTCCAAATCTGCCATTGTTGGAAAACAAGGACTTTCTGCGCGCGCGCGCGCGCGTGTGTGTGTGTGTGTGTGTGTGTGTGTGTGTGTGTGTGTGTGTGTGTGTGTGTGTGTGTGTGTGTGTGTCTCTCTCTCTCTCTCTCTCTCTCTCTCTCTCTCCCCCCTCCCTGCTTCTGGTTCTTTTGAGATCTGTTTTGCAACCTCGCTTATCAAACTGACAGCTGAAAACAGCCCGCTGGAAGCCTCTCATCTAATAAGCGCAGCCGTATCGAAACTGCCAATTTTCACTGCAGGAGGTGTCCAATTTCCCGAAGGTTTTCATGTCAATTTTATTTGTTTCCTATCTCAAGACTAGTTCATAATTTGGGATGAAATCAGGCATGCAGTGTAGGTTGCTTTTAACTCTTTTTTTGTTTGTTTGTTTGTTTGTTTGTTTGTAATTACAGAAGTTATGAAAATGATTGGGAAAATGCATTTTCAAACAAAAATCTTACATTAACGACAGGAAATGCATTTTCAGCGCACGTCCGTTTTATTTGATTTCTGTCAAGTTTCATTTTGTAATTGACGTAAGATTGGGCATGCAATGTAGGTTTCTTTCACTTAAAAAAAAAATCATCTCATTAGAATGTTTCAGTGACGCAAAAATGCAGTTTCAGAAAATGCACGTTCGTTTTCCTGGAAATCAGAATTTTAGCTCATTAACGTATTTGTTTATTAGGGTTGTGAGAGTTACTGAATGGGCTTCCCTGTTTTACTGTTGAGTTCTGATCCCAGTACCTTCTTCATTGGAGGCCCTAGTAAGACTTGCGGTGTTATTACTCGACAGTTTTGTTGCGGTGAAAGATTTCGCCCATAAACATAAAATAGTTTAAAACATTCTCAGAGGAATAAACAGAAAACAATGTATCCCACAGTTTTCGGTCGTTACCTCTTCGCCGGGCGGGGAGGGGGAGGGTTTGGGGGGCAAACAAATGCAAGGACAGCGTTAATTATCTCATGCAGTTAGTTTTCGTTCTGATCATCATCATCATCATCACCATCACCATCCTCATCTAATGCCCATTTAGAAATAGTGCAAACAGCGCCATCGTTATCAAGACAAGTCAAGTGAAGATATTTGTCCCAGAATTTTGGACACTTGCTTTCAACACTTAAAAACGGAAGGAGGTGAGGGGGGGGGGGCAGTCAAGTTAAATGTATATAAAGCATGCAAATAGTATCATCCACACACACACACACACACACACACACACACCACACACCCACACACACACACACACACACACACACACACACTTTTTCATTTAAAAAAGCTTAAAGTTCATTGTGAAAAAAAGTATTATCAACATCACCATTATCGTCATCAGCCCATTAGAAGCAACGCCGACACCGTGCTTTGACGTACTATTGTGAACCAGATCCGCAAAATCTTTCCCAGGGGAGAGGGTAACCGGAGAGCCGCACCAGAAAACAACCCTTCTCTGACGTTTGCACACGGGGTAACCGCATCCTGTGTCCATACAGTTATGGGCTTCCCCTAATCGCGTCGGCAAACTCTGGTATCTACGGCTGCAGAAAGTCGGCACCGGCACCGGAGGATTTGTCAACAGCGTACTGTTGATGTTGGAGGCAGAGCTGCAGTCATTTGCACAGGGATATAGAGTTATGGTGGTTTACTAGGTATTTGGTGATGGCAATTTCTGATTGGTGTGTGTAGTGTAGTGTAGTGTAGTGTAGCGTAGCGTGCCGTGCGTGCGTGCGTGCGTGCGTGCGTGCGTGTGTGCGTGTGTGTGTGTGTGTGTGTGAGAGAGAGAACGAACGAACGAACGAACGAACGAACGAACTTTATTTTCCAACGGAAGTGATTTAACCAAACAATGATTATTTTTCAATCAGCCGTTGCTACAAAAACAAAAAACTACAATGGCAAGATTAAAGGAAAATACAAGAAAAAAAAAGGCAAAATAAAGAAAAAAATTACTCGAAAGAAAAAAAAAATCTTTCTCTCACTCTCCCTCACACACACACACACACACACACACACACACACACACACACACACACACACACACACACACACACACACACACACACACACACACACACACACCTGACATGGTTGTTCAGATTATACACCAAAATGGACACTTGAAAGAAACTTTCTTATTACCGAGAAGTAAACGTCTGGTTCAGTGTTTCAGTTTCAAGTAGATGGGAAAACAGTCTTTTTCTGAAAGTGGAACGTGACGGAATAATTTTTAGACTTGGTGGTAGTGAGTTCCAGACTGTGGGCCCAGAGAAAGCAAAACTCATTTTATATATGTCTATCCTAGGGAGTGGAGTGGTATACAACCGTTTCTCATTCCTCTAATGGCATGTGTCGGTTGTTTAATGAGTGATTTAAGGTATGACGGGGCATTCCCGTGAATGGTACTATGTACAAGTAGACATTTGTTCAGGATATGTTGACTGCGCAGAGACAGAATCCCGAGCTGTTTGAATCTTTGGTCCGTTGGAATGGTAGAAGGGGGTGGAACTTGTTTTATTGATCTTCTATGTAAGAGAGAGAGAGAGAGAAGAGGAGAGAGAGAATGAAGTTTATCTGTTTTAAGATTAGGTACAAAATCCTGTCTGCAGTATTGCCCATACACTACAAAGAAACAAGAACAAGAACTCTCTTTTACGAGAGAGAGAGAGAGTACGATCAGTATGACAATTGCACTTTATTTTTCCAGGATAAAGTGTACATTTACAAAGGCATGTCTCCAGTTTTGTCCTTGCCACACTACTAAGAATTAAAGAAAATACTTCTCCCACTGCAAAGAGTCAGACAGACAGAGACACAGGAAAAAGTGTCTGTTCGAATCCGGCAGCGTTAAAACAACGGCCGAAAGAGCGTAGTTCTTTTCCAAAACCGTTCGTCGTCTTATCCGGGGTGCGCATACCTTTTGCCCAGATCAGCACCTAATTTGCATAGACAAGTCCAGACATTTTACGTTAAAACCTTTCCTACAAATACACACAGTAATTGCTTTGACTGTAAGCTGGCAGGGTTTCCTGTATCGATGGAGGTGCACAGAACCTGAGTCTGGCTGGGATGTGGAGCTCTTCCCCGAGAAAAAGAGAGAAGTCTTACTGGGATTTCGATTGTGGATACCTCCGTAAGCTGGGTGGTCTCGTTGATATATCAGCGTAGACTGGGAAACCTTTTGGCAGGAGTTTCAGAGTCTTAGGGCGAGACGACCTGACCGTCTGAAGACTAATGACGTAAGTTTTAAAAAAATAATCTAGTACTTTCTACAGGCCCCCCCAGCCTGCTCCTCTGGGATCCGCGATAACTTAGCTGGTAATCCGATGTCGGTTGGGTGCCAAACAATTGTGGTAACTTTCTCATTCGCTGCCCCATCTTTCGTATCATGCTTGCAGAAAAAGGCTTACCTTATACAGCTTCTCAAGACAGCAACTCCAGAATTTTTGTTTTGCAGTTAAAGACGTTCAGTGAACAATGCCGTGTTTTTTAGACACTTTATTACCAACCGCAGCCACACACTCGTTGGTGTTCACAGGTTTGTCTCATAACTGACAACAAATGACATGCAAGCTGTAAACATATGATGAAAAAAACCCCATAGTTTTTGAAAATAAAATTTGTAACTGACGGTTTTATTTATACGGTGAATCTCACGTGCTGATAATACATTTCAGGTTTGAGCGGTGAAAACTGTGCACTTATCAGAAAGCCTGCAGTGATAAGCTAAAATTGATTTAAATTCTTTAATAAGAAAAATATGTATTTTGCATTTTATGCGTGTGTCGTCTCCTTGATAAATGGAGAAAATGCTTACTTTGCTGAAAAGGGCACGATCGTGTGTGGAGGGTGGGAGGCGGGGGGGGGGGTTGTTGAGTGATACAGATGCAGTATTTTGGATAGTTCGGGTAACCCATGAATGATCGGGGAAGTCACATCCTAGCTGGGTTGGGGATCCAAGCGAATAAACTTTTTGGTGGCTACATCTTTTGCGTGGTGGCTATGCACAGGAAAACGTCAGGCTAATGTACGAAAAATGGCAGCGTACCTAAGCTGTACGATGATGTTTACTAGTGAAGTTTGAATGGGATCCCCTATGGCGCACCGCGAACTTCACCTCGCAGTGTTAACGTTGGACATTTTCCACTGAGACAAGCACGCACTGTAGCTTTTAGGGGTAAAGTGTATACTTTCATGGAGCGTTATTCAGCGTCAATTGTGTCCTATCATTAAATAAATATTGGTCCAGCCACCACAGAGATATTAATGTGTTGACTGTTTTTCCTGTGGTTGGATCCATGACCCTCGATTACAGGAGAGGGACATCATGACTATATTTTGGATAACAACATTTTTCCTTAGCTCCCTATGCGCGTCCAGCCCTCAGAAGAATTGAATTGTTCTTATGTATCTTGGATTGTATCTTCTCGACAGATTCAGTGCGTGTCAGCCAAGAAGACACATATTCTGTTTACATAGACTGTTAAGAAACCCCCTTTTTTTTTCTCAGCAAGTTGTATTCTTGGACTGACTTTCACATTGCTCTGTAGCTAAATTCCCTCTCAGTCTTTTTATGGGTTTCACCGCTGATCTGTCTCTTCAGGTAAAACAAAGAAACCATCTCCATTTTCTGTAGCGTCATCAGTAATACAAGAAGTGCACGTGGACCTCACCACTAAAAAGGATTCCCTTGCTCATATTGATTTTAGTGTTTCATTGCAGCGCCGACCTACACGGGCTGGCGTCAAATTGCCAATGGAATGAGCATTATCCCTCCAGTGTTACGTGCTTCGCGGGTGCTCAGGTTTCTTTTCATGTTTTTTTTGTTTGTTTTTTTTAAACTTTGCATATAATATTATGTGACATGCTAATGCACTGGTGGTCTGACGCCTACACGCGAAGTCCTGACTGATGGGAGGCTGTGAAAATCATGTTTTGTATCGGCCTGATTAAACGGCGAATAATGGAGAACATTTTGACGTTGGCATTTGTCAAGTGAAGGCCAATGACAGTAGGGGGGTGGGGGGGGGGGAGGTGGGATGGGAGGCGCTGTGGTTTTTTGTTGAAGGCGGTGTGTTTGCATGTGTGAGGGGGGGTGGGGGGTTGACGGGATTATTCTAATGGTTTTATTACTTCAATATGCAGTCTTTCTCAGAATTAGCTGCATTGTTTGCTGGTTTGCCTTTTTAATTATTTTTTTTAATAAGAAACCTTCAGCTCTGTTATATGCACCACGGCCAGAGAATGATTCAGTGGGCGACCAACTATGATAATCACTGTGTACGTATCGCATTTCAGTCGTCCCTGAAACATAAAAGCATTGTTAATGTTAACTCGACCTGGCTGGGTAGGACAGATCGACCAAACGTGTGTGTGTGTGTGTGTGTGTGTGTGTGTGTGTGTGTGTGTGTGTGTGTGTGTGTGTGTGTGTGTGTGTGTGTGTGTGTTCTCGCGCCCTGATCAGAAATGTTCTGCAAATTCAGTGTATTTGCTATAACTCTGTCTCTCTCTGTCCGTCTGACTGTCTGTCTGTCTGTCTCTCTCTCTCTCTCTCTCTCTCTCTCTCTCTCTCTCTCCGCGTGTGCATGCGCGTCTGCGTGCGTCTGTATGTTTGTGTAGATCTAAGTCAGTGTGTGTGCCCTGCTCAGACACGATTGTCTGTCTGTAAATTGGACATATCCGGTATAGCTGCTGAAATCACAACAGTGGATATCGGCGGAGCCACGATGGAATAACATGATTTACAGCGAGCATAGTTCGCTTTTACAGCGGTTTCCAATCGTGATCCTTGATCTATTATTGGCACAGTCTGGTAGTCAACGCTCTTTAGACGGTTTTATTACGTCGCAAAAAGCTGCAAATCTCTTGCCAATAGCCGGTATTTTGCAGCTATTTACCTCCTCGAGGCTGGTGAAAAATATTTTTTCAGGATTACGTCCTTAGTAGAGAATTATTTATGACTTTACTACATTATTTGTGTTATTAATATATAAATAGAGAGAGAGAGAGAGAGAGAGAGAGAGATGATGATGATGATGATGAAACGTTTTTAGGATAATTCTTGTAGGCATCTCTGCCTATCTTACAAGAAGTCCTCACTACATCTACAATAATGATCAAGTAAAGAAGAGAGAGAGAGAGAGAGAGAGAGAGAGAGAGAGAGAGAGAGAAACATGCGTGTAAATTAGAATGGGAGTGTAGGAGAGGGAGGGAGTGTAGATGTGAAGATATTGAGGGCCAGTGCCACTGACTGAACTGAAGCAGATTGATGAGACTTTGCAGCTGATTCTCTGTGGCATGGGAAGCCATTGAAGACTTTGCAGTAGAATACGGTTGTGTGTGAGGCGTAGATTTTCTGCGGAAAACGGAATAATCTTATGGCTTTTGGTGACGATGATGATGACGACGTTGATGATAATGATGATGCGAACGTAATATTATTATGCACCTTCGCCTCTGATGATGATATGTTTTGTAATTCTGTCTATCTGTCTGTCTCCCCTCCCCCTCCCCCCCCCCTCTCTCTCTCACTCCGTCCCTCTTTTTGTGTGTGCGTGTGTGTGTGTGCGTGTGTGTGTGCGTGTGCGTGTGCGTGTGTGTGTGTGTGTGTGTGTGTGTGTGTGTGTGTGTGTGTGTGCGTGCGTGCGCGCGCGCCCGTCTGTTCAGTGTTGAGGTTAAGGACTGATGTACATGCGTGCAAGTTTTCATCTGCTGTCAAGGTAACCGAACTGTAAGAAAAATTCAAACGTCTCCGAGTATTGGAGAAGTGTCACATAAACTGTGCTGCTTTTCCGACCACATTTCTTCTCCATCTCTCCCACAGCTTGACAGGAGTCAAGTTTTTGAAGTAGGGCACGCTTTGATCAATACTTTAAATCAATTGGTAATATTGCGCAATCTGATATATGACGTGAAACTGCATGATGTTTGCCCACAGTGTGGGAGTCACCGCTTTGTCTTGTTGCCACTGACTCTGTCTGTTTGTCTGTGTATCTCTCTCTCTCTCTCTCTCTCTCTCTGAGCATGTCATAAGTTCGTCTTGTTTATGCTCAAACTGTTTCTCTGTATTTCCTCCGATGTAACGAAATACATCTGTTGAAATCAAACGTTCTCGCGCAGCAGACATCACACACTAACCGTCGTAGCGCCATGTGTCTCCTTTGCCGACTAGAAGCACACCGTGGCACTGATCGTGAACTCAGGTTACACGGAAGTGATAGAATTAGGCTTACATTTCTCCTTCTGAAATAAGTCACCGTAATGGATTTAAAAAAGAAGTATTTTCTTTGTCATTTAAGCTGATTTAGTTCTTTTGAGAAGGAAATCGAAACCAAGAAAAATGATCAGACGTGCGACCGATAATTTTATTTCCAGGTTTCTCGAATTTGACATTTCAATGTATTTTTAATTTTTTTTTAATTGCAGCGTAGCAAGCATAGAATATAAGTCGTATCTATCGTTTCCTGGTTTGCAAAAGTACCGTATTCAAAAATTAGCGGAATTAGACAGAACTTAACCGTGTGTGTGTGTGTCTGTGTGTGTGTCTGTGTGGGTGTCTGTGTGTGTGTCTGTGTGTGTGTCTGTGTGTGTGTCTGTGTGTGTGTCTGTGTGTGTGTCTGTGTGTGTGTGTTTCCTCTTTTTTTCAAGTCTTCTTTGACCGTATGTTGGGAATCCATCCCATCTTTCGATTAATGATGACAATGCTGGTTGCACTGAAGGCCGCAAGGGAGATTAACAGTCCTGTAGTCACCTTGTTTATGTCCCTTGCTCCTTCCGAGAAGGAGTTGGCGACGCCTGGACGAGTTTAGAAAACAAACAGCAACAACAAACAATAAACACCAAAGGAGAATACATATGGTAAGGGGAGACTGACCACAGACGTTCTGTTGTTTTTTCTTCTGCATTTGAGAAGCAGTCGAGAAAAAAATGCGACAGACGTTTTTTTTTTTTTTTTTTTCAAATGAGATTACAGAGATAAGATGCCCCTCTAGGATGTTCTTGTCTTTTTTGTGAATCAAACTCGCCTTTTTGGCGAGCTCAGTTACAATAAATGTATTTTTGTTCTCGGGGTAATGGCCATGTGATAGTTCTAGTAATCTTCGGTTTAGTGGCCTTTGGTTCCGGTGGATAGTTCTAGTAACCTTATTCTTCTTCTGGCCACTTGCTCCTGACGACAGTTCTACTAACCTTGTTCTTGTAAATGACGATTCGCTCCAGTTAATAGTCCTAGTGAGCTTGTTCTTCTTATGGCCGTTCGCTCCAGTTGAAAGTTCTGGAACTGCCGTTTGCTCCAGCGTATAGTAACTGTTCTAATAACATTGTTCTTCTTGTGGACATTCGCTGCAGTTGATAATTCTGGAACTGGCATTTTTCTCCAGTTTATGGTTTTAGTAACCTTGTTCTTCGTAATGACCATTTGATTCAGTTGATAGTTCTAGTAACCCTGTTATCGTGGTCCATCTCTATAGCAACCTTGTTTCTTTATTAAGGCCATTCGCTCCACTTGATAGTTCTGTAATGTCCATTTGCTCCAGGTTATAGTTCTAGTAAAATTGTTCTTTTGAACGACCATTCTCTCCAGTTGATAGTTCTAATAACCTTGTTCTTCTTTAAGGTCATTCACTCCAGTTGATAGTTATGGAATGACCATTTATTCCAGTTTATGGTTCTATAGTAACCGTGTTCTTGTGAACGACCATTCTCTCCAGTTGACAGGTCTAGGAACCTTGTTCTTCTTTAAGGTCATTCACTCCAGTTGATAGGTATGGAGTGCACTAGTGACCATTTATTCCAGTTTATAGTTCTATGATTACCGTGTTCTTGTGAACGACCACTCTCTCCAGCTGATAATTCTAGTAAGCTTATTCTTCTTTAGGGCCAGTCGCCCTAATTAAAAGTTCTGGAATGATCTTTTGCTCCAGTTTATAATTCTAGTAGCCTTGTTCTTATGAATGACCAGTCGCCTTTTATTGGTTGTGTGGCACAGGGATGTTTGTATTCATGTGTGCATGTGCATGTGTATATATAATTATGTTTAAAAACAGTGCATCATAAACCAACGCTCAAGCTATTCGGGTCAGGGCAAGGAATCGAGAAGTAAACGACGTCAAGCATAAAAGTGCGCACAAAAACACCCAAGTCTTTTACAGAGCACGCGACACAAAGAACCCAATTTTCCTGAATGTCACATGGTAATTAAATGACTCCAGAAGAAGCGGTTGGGGACGTCTCGCTCTTTTGCGTCAAGGCTGTAGACGGGCCCACCATCCTAGCCATCGAACCCCCCCCCCCCCCCCCGCCAAACAAAAAGGAAACGGGGGTGGGGGAAGGAGGGGGGGGGGTGATCAAGATGGCCGAGTGTTTTTGGTGCCATCTTCACTTTAATTGAGTGGGAGCCGACAGCCTTTATTTCAACGATTAAAGACTGCGATATATATTTGGTGAGGGGGGGGGGGTAATCGAGATGCCGAGTGTTTCCGGTGCCACCTTCCTGCAAACATGTTTTAAGAGCATGTAGGAGTTTGGTGGCGTCACGTTCACTCATTTCCGTATTACAGCACCGGGGACACTATACTTCTGGTGTACCCCTCGTATCAACCAGAAAATGATTTAAAACGTAACTCGAATGTAAAGACAGGCGCATTCGCATATCGCAAACACGTGGCTTTACTTGAAATTGCAAGCAATCGTCGCTTAAGTGTTTGAACCGTAGTAGAAAGAACCGGAACCACCCCCGCCATTTTTTTTACTAACCCAGTGAAAAAAAAAACTGGCCGCCAATTATCGTTGAGAGGCTGTCGACTCCCACTCGAGTTAAGCGAAGGTCGAGCGATCTCTGGATATTAACAGTGAATGCGAGCGGTTCTGGTTCGTGTCCTGCTGTTGGCTTGCTGGCTTACTGAACGCACGCACGCACCCACGTGAGAGCACACACACACACACACACACACACACACACACACACACACACACACACACACACACACACACACACACGCGCGCGTGCGCGGAAAGGTTGTGTTTTCAATTTTACTGTGCAAGGAAGAACGCCTTGTTGAAATCAGCCTGCTCTCTCTCTCTCTCTCTCTCTCTCTCTCTCTCCTCCGGAGGTACTCTTGAGACCAACTGGTGGTCTAGATGCCTCTTTTAGATAGACTGGGGGCCAGGGTAGGTAACTACGCGACACGAGGGGTGTCTCTTTAGTCGGCTGCTATTTTTTCGTGGTCCTAGGAACGTTGCCCAAAGAAAGAAAGCAAAATAAAGGAGGGGTTGAGGGACCATCTAGGAGCCAGTCAGCTCAGCACGTTGGCAGTATTTGGTTTCAAATAAAACAGGCGAAGATGGGTTTCCGCAAAATAGTTTTGCCGTAAAGGGCTGTTACCTGTGGTATTCGGGACCCACGTAAACCTAATGGTGCGATTGATCTGTGTGATAAGCAAAAGGTTACCTGTACTGTATAAAGAAAAGAATGAGTCTTCTGTCGGCAGTGGTTTTTGTTAATGTCGCAGCTCTATACCTGTAGTGTGTCTAATTAAAAAAAAACCCTGAAACATTAACTTTTTTACAACATAGCAGCTTTAACTAAACGCAGGATGTCATCATGGGACAAAGATCAAGGGAACAATGTCTTCCCAATTCCGTGAATGTTGCAGCTTTAACAGTACCTGTTGGAGTGTAAACAACAACAACAAAAATACCCTGGAATATATACTTTTCGAACATTGCAGCTTTAACAATACGCAGAATGTCATCATGCACCAGTCTTTCAAGCCAAAGATCAAGGGCACAATGTCTTCTAAATTTTGTGGCAGCTTTAGCAGTACCTGTATGTGTCTAGTTTAATATAAAAACAACAACAAAAACCTGGATTATATACTTTTTTGAAAATTGCAGCTTTAACAGTACCTGTGTATGTTTAGTTTTTTTTTTAAATGGATTATATATTTGTGTGAACATTGCAGCTTTAACAAAATGGAGAATGTCATCATGCACCAGTCGTTCAAGCCAGTTAGATCAAGGGTACAGTGTTTTCCCACTTTTGTGAACATGGCAGCTTTTGCAGTACCTGGATGTGTCTAGTTTAATATTGACAACAACAACAACAAAACCTGGATTATATACTTTTTGGAAAATTGCAGCGTTAACAGTACCTGTATGTGTCTCTCTCTTTTTTTTTTTAATGGATGATATACTTTTGTGAAAATTGCAGCTTTAACAGTACCTGTAGATGTTTAGTTTAAAAAAAGGATTATATATTTGTGTAAACATTACAGCTTTAACAAAATAGAGAATGTCACCTTGCACCGGTCTTTCAGGACAGAAATCAAGGACAGAATGTCTTGTATTGGCCTAGAAAAGACAAAGTATAGATCCGAATGTGCATCGTTTGGCCTCAGGTAGTTTTCTGCATCTCTCTTGCACAACCGTGCTGTTTAGTGGCGCGAGCTTCAAGGAGACCAGGACCGGATCGATACTTAGAGAGAAAGACGTCCATGTTTATGTGAAATTTCAACCTAGGGACGTTTCTTAAGGGGAGGGGGGAGGGTGTCCTTTGAGGTGCAGTCTCACTTTCTTTTGAAGTTCGAAACAACCTTTCTGAGGATCTACGCGGAGCTTATTGCACGCAATTCCCGACGCGTGAACTTTTTAGTGTGTGTGGTAAATTGCGCGCGCGCGCGCGCGCGCGTGTGTGTGTGTGTGTGTGTGTGTGTGTGTGTGTGTGTGTGTGAGATTTCGGATTTTAACGTCCTTTTCCATCACGTATGGGTGATATCAAAGACGCGCGCGTGTAATGTGTGTACGTGTGTTCAACGCCGTTAAAAAAAAGTCCAAAGTTTTGTACACCGTATATGAATTTCGCTTCCTGTTCTCCTGAAAATAACAGGTCTTTGTGTCAGATTGTTTTTTTTTCATAGCGCATGACATAGCCATAGGCAGTCGTGTTCTACTTAGAAATCATTGTATTAGCTGTACATGACTTATATCATTTTGCTGCATCAGACTGCATGCATGTTTACGATCTATCCGCTCTGCACGTTTGACATTTGAGCGAGGAATCGTGGCGTCGTTAATTTTGACGAGCTGGTGATGTTGTTACTGCATGCGGGATAAACAACGACTTATTTACAAGGAACTGCTGTGTCGCAACGTGTTGCGATCTGGGTACATGTAGGTAAAGAGCGCTGGCTTCTGTATAGTCATCACAAAAAGTTAAGGACCATTACGTCTCGCAAAAACACACGTAAGTGCGTGAAGACGCGGGGATGCGATGTCGCAATGCGCCTCCATGCCTGCTTATCAAGACATACAGGTAAGCAGTAGTTTCAATTTTCCGTAAGCAAATTGCCCATTCGGAGTTTGTATCGGAGCGTGCTCTCACTGGTGCATATTTCTCAAATTTCGAGCTTTATTGCTCAGTCAGGCAACTTACCGTGAGTACTTGCTGTTGAGGATGTTCTGGGTAACTCTTTATTTTCACATTAATCAAAAATTGCTGAATCAAAAATTCCATGATATTACGTTATTCATTCTAAACTGTAATTTTCCATAAAATACAACCTTTTTTGCAGCACATGTCCAAATTTGGGCCCATTTATACAACATTCATAGGT
Source organism: Batillaria attramentaria (assembly GCA_018292915.2). Classification (NCBI taxonomy): domain Eukaryota; kingdom Metazoa; phylum Mollusca; class Gastropoda; family Batillariidae; genus Batillaria; species Batillaria attramentaria. The sequence continues at coordinate 300,607 of JACVVK020000604.1, forward strand.
GTTACAAAAGAGTAACTAACACCTGTCATCAATGCCCAAAACAAGATCACTTAAATTAATTCATACTAAAACCATGCGAAAACAAATTTTCACCATACATATGTAATGACATTTTGAGACATTTGACCTGTGTTTACTTCAGGCTCAGCTGTCACTGACAAAACGCACTGTATTTATGAACAGGTGAAAACAGGTATGAACAGGTGCGTTCAAATCAGCCACTAGAATGGAAATCCAGGAGACAGTTCCTATTTTCCTGAAAACACGTGTCACACGTCACTATCACAGTCCTCAGACGAACTCATAGTGGGCACAAAACGGGTGTCCGTGAAGAAAAAACAAACTGGCGAAATTCCAAGCTGACGGATGAAGGGAGAGTCGCAGTGTAGCTCTTCGCGGTGCTTCTAAATAATTGTCTACGTCACAAACTTGCATTTTTCCACATGTACGCCATACACATCATTATTTTAAAGAAATACCGGCGAGAAAACACTTTTACAGGGAATAATTTTATCACAGTCAGCTCTTGTAGGCATCGATCACGGGTGATCGAAATTCAAGGGAAAGAACTGCTGAGAGTTGATACTGGAGATCGCAAACATCAAAGGAAACAATTTTCCTGTCACTGCAATTGCAAACAACGTTGTAACTACGTACGCGCTCCCAAACTTTCGTCTTTCATGCTGTGTAATGTGCCTTTAAGTTTAGAGCTGCTAACGATCTCTGTCTTGACGAAATAGGTAAAATGCTTTTGAAACAGCGATGCACTTCGCTTAAAACAGTGATCTTTATTCACACACGCGTGATCACACTAGACAGAAAATGTCCACAGAAACTCCCAGACAGCACCGATAGTGATAACGCTCGTTTGAAGTTTCGCCAGTCGGGCCTCGTAAAAAGATGTTTAGAGTCAAGTAGTTCGAAGTAGGTAAGGACGTTTGTGCTGCTATCTCGGTAATGGGCTCAGTCTCTCTCGGCGTAAACGACACGCGACAGGAGTCGTCAGCCTGCGATCTCGAATCACTGACCGCAAAATGCGATGTCTGTTGGCGGTGGAGAAATGTGTCTCGGCCCTGTAATGAAACTGAATGAGAAGACCCACGCTGTCTTCACTAGTACTGCTAGGGAGAGGCCCTTTTGTGCAGAGACTGGGAGTAGACTGTCTGCGAGAGTTGATGTGAGAGTTATTGTTGTTTGGGGACATCGGATCATTTCACAGTAGGCGCGTCTTTTACGGGCTAGTTCCAATCGGCTGCCAGTAGCGCGGAGAGGCCCGTACTAATGTACTCTCTACTGCACTACATATCAAGTAAAACCAAGAAAGCGAGAGAGACATGGCATCTGACAAGTTTTCAACTTTAAAAGTTGTTTAGCACACAAGCAATGCCCCGTCTGTTATCCACTGTGTGGCTGAAAGTTAACAAAACTCCACGGAATAACAAAACAACAACAACAGCAGCATTCTTCCATGATACCAGACTGTCCTTCAGTTTGCAACTGAAACTCAGGTGACGCAGCTCACCTGTCGAGCTGGAAGAATTTCTTGGATTTCGTGGAACCTTGGAAGCACGTGCATTGCACGTGCGTTATCCCACCGTTACACAAACACACGTGTAAACGACATACCTTTTACCCTAGTCAGTTGATACATTATTGATTCTCCTGTACAGGTGCGCTCTCTCTCTCTCTCTCTCTCTGATTCACTATGCCGACTCAGCGTTTTGAAACGCCAATGATCGACCGTGCCTCTCTTGCAAGCGAACACTTTATTGGTATGTTATTGAGAAACAACACAGTGCAACTGAACACGCAGTGATAAAAACCGTGCATTGAAAGTTCAGCTGACATGGATATATGCGTGTGTTTTAAAACCCCGTTTCTTTTCCTTTCCTGTATTTCTGAGTATTTCCAGTCTGCAAAATAAGAGAACTGGGTCAGCGATGCAATATTGAATTTTAAAAATGCGGAAAAGGAAGACACTCTCTCTCTCTCTCTCTCTCTCTCCCTCTCTCTCTGTGTGTGTGTGTGTGTGTGTGTGTGTGTGTGTGTTTAATCTGAAGTTTCCTACTGAGAAATTACTACCACGCTGCGAACAGGAAAATAACCTCTTAGGTGTGCAAACATGGCCACGATATCTGATCATTATGATTTTCCTCTCATACCTGGACCGTTCCCGCCTCCCGTACTCTAAGTCTTGTTAGACGCTGGATCAAAGAATTAGCGAAATTCGATTTCCATGATGGAAAAGGACAAATATGTTGGCACTAATGACAGCGTACGCGAAACCCGAGTCATTCATGGGTGAAGGTAATGGACGTGGACAAGGAAGTGTGGAAACGGGAGGTGTTGCGGGGGGGGGGGGGGGGGGCGTGACGATCTTTTTCTTCCCTTCTCCACCGCCCTCCTGACACACACACACACACACACACACACACACGTACACACACACACACACACACACACACACACACACACACACGTACACACACACACACACACACACACCACACACACTGATATAGACGGATGCCTGCTGCCTAACCTGAGTTCATAATCAGTGTGCTGTTGGTCGGCAAAGGAGACACGGCGCTACGACGATTAGTGTGTGGTGTGTTCTGCACGAGAACATTTGAAACAGCGATGTTGCCGGCTCGTAGTACAACAGCGGACTGGAGGTTGACCGAATCTCACCTTAGGTTTTATTGAAGTTGTTCTTTAAACATTTAAGGGCCAGACTGAAGCATTCAGTTACTCATCCACACACACACACACACACACGCACGCACGCACGCACGCACGCCAAGACGGAAGATTGCTGGGTTGTCAGTATTCGATTCCAAGGCTAAAACTAATCATTAATTTTGTGCAGACCCGTATTTGAGTATCACGTACTCTGACATGGTGGCAAAGGGCTTGAGCTGCAGTTCCAATCAGCCAGTCGACAAACCAAGCATCCTTTCTTATCAGTCTCTGTGCTCATATACGTATGTTAATTTTTGCACGCAGCAACGCCGGGTCGATGTCACACCAAATGCAGTAAAGAACACCACATTTCCAAATAACCTGCCCCATTTTTCCGTTGCTCATGTTGATATGATTATAAAGCCCCTACCAACAAAGTGGAACAGGGGTCAAGGTCATAGGCCTTGTTGAAATAAAACCAGCGTATGCCTACCGTAGCTAAGGCAGTTCAAGAGTGACAACTAAGCTCAGCTTCTTCACTTCTGTAGAACTAATACCGAAGAGGGGGGTGGGAGGGCCACTAGGAATAGAAATTGTCTGCAGGGGCTTTTTTTTCCAACGCCTCGGCGTGCATGGCCTTGGTCAGTTTTGCACCCAACGACATTTTCGTATCGCCTACGAAGCCAAAGGAATATAAAACCACACTTTTCTGATATCTGAAATGCTGATCTCCAACACCCTCCCACTTCTTACCCTTCTAACCTTTTTCCCTCCATACACTCACCCCCTCCGGCGGTCGCTATATCTGGGTACCTGACCGTCGGAAGGGCTTCCGATCAACGTAACATATCTAGCACGGAGGGTGGCGGTACAAAATGTGCATACGGATGAAAGGTCATCTGATGCTTACCCGGTCAGGAATTTCACGCAGAAACCAAGAAGAGCAGAGGGTTGTTGCAGCTGCTGAAAGCTAGAGTAATGATAATAGAAATAAATATATTTGCGTTGGCGGCTCTAGTGTGTCCCTCCTGCACTAAAACCTTGAAGTTGAATTCTGTTCTCTTCACCGCAGTTGTGTGTGTGTGTGTGTGTGTGTGTGTGTGTGTGTGTGTGTGTGTGTATAAATATGTAAATAATCACCTCACGTCAACGTCCTTATCTCAGTAGGATTCTATAATGTGAGTCTTGTTGGTTGGTTTTTTTTTAAAGTTCTATAAGTTGTATGATCCATAAAGTCTCAATACGTATGACATGCATACATGCATAGAACAGCGTGCAGAAAACATTTCATCGAATGCGCTTAATCCGTACATCAGAATCAGTCACTTGGGTCACAATATAGCATCTGAAACCATTGTGGTGACTTTGGCCGGCGTATATGTTGTCCTAGAAGTGTACCGCGCACTTATCAGACGACGTCATTTGGTTGCGGACTAAGGACCAGCTAGACGGCGCTGATTGGTTGTTATATCTTAGAAGAATTTTCGAGTCCCAGTCTGTTCATGAATAGACCGTAGGCTAAAAAAAAATCGTATTTCTCTAATAGTAGAAGTCCCCCAAACGGTGGCGATGGCGAAGAAACATCCTCCTATCTGGCAAACAGCTTTTGAGCTTCGAACACGGCAGTTTTTCATCTCAGCGGCGTTAGGAACATACAGGCTTTAAATGGAATAGAAGACTGCCATGAAGCTTACAGGATTGTTTTTTTTTTTTTATTCATTTTTTTTTTACATGTGTACATAGGGTTCATGCAGCTACGCATTCGACCACTGGCAAAATCCAACATTTATATATATATATATATATCAAGACAAATTGGACGAGATCAACTCTATATATATAAGAAAGTAGAGGGGGGGGATTGGTACACATGCATCTATTTATCTATATAAAGCTTACAGGATTCCTCCACATTTGATGCCCACCACCCACTCTCACCGCCCCGTAAACTCTTTTGTCACTTATTAAGACCTGTCATTTCTTTAAACTGTTCACTTAAAATTCCCAGACTGCGCAGTTTTGTTCAAGAAGCACACTTTCTCCTCCTCTTTCCTATCAACTTCTTCCCCCCCCCCCCCCCTCTCCGCCAACGGCCTTGCTTTCTCGCTCACCTTCACTGCCTCCACCCCCTTCCCCTCACCCCACCCCCTTTCACCTTCCCATTTCGAATCTCTAAGCCGCATGCAGGAGCGGATTTGTTTCTCTGTAATGTAAGTCACAACCTGCCCTAAGGGTTTTAATCTGTCTCAGCTTTCTAACTTAAGTTTACTGCCGAGAAAACTTTTCCATTGTCATTGTCTCTTGACGTGAACTTTTAACTTTTAGTGCTTTAAAGGCTGAATGTCTGCGTGGCAGAAGAAATAGCTGACTGTCTTTACAATCGCTGGAACAAACATACAAAAAAAAATTCAATCTGCTTTGTGAATCAGCGATCTGTGTTTTGTTGGTGTGGTTTCATGCGGGTTTATTGTCCTTTCGGGGCCTTTTTTTTTTTTTTGCTGTCCTTTGGCTGAAAATCTTTGTTACTCTCTCTCTCTCTCTCTCTCTCTGAAACTTAATCTCTCTGAAACTTAAAAACACGAGCACGCAAAGGAAATTTGTTTTCCCTTCTGTTGACAGACAACTTCAACATGGCGGAATTTTCACACAGCTGTCGGCAAAATGAGAGGAAAAAAATTAATAACTTCCATTAATATTTTAAGACACCCAGAGTTTATGTGGAGTTAGATTTAGATTGCTGGGTCGGTTGGTGTACTGGCTGCGTTGTGTCTAATTATTGTCAGTGATCTATGGCGGGGAGAGGGGGATGTGCTGGATTCAGATTATCTTATTTTATTTCTTCTTTTTTTTTTCTTTTCTTTTTTTTTTTGTCTTTTTTTTTTTTGGGGGGGGGGGGGGAGTGACGAGGGAATCAGGAAGGGGATTCGTGGAGAACCAGTTCAGAAGGTTTTTTTTTTTCCCACAACTGAGCACAACTGGTCCGAAGCAATAGGTGTCTTCTTGAAAAGCCTGGTAATTTTGCAGCAGACGCTTTGAAAACTACACAGTATCTTTATTCTTTTGTCGTCTGTGTGTCTTGATCGCTCGAGAATGTTGCGGAAGCTCTGTAACCACGCTGCTTGTGGTAATTACCTTTTATATCCGCTACCTCATGATTGCGGACTCAGTTATACAGATGAGGAATGCAGCCAGACAATGTACAAGTATTTATTTTGTTGAGGTGGTGGTGTTGTTTCCTGGGAAGAATGATCGCCATTAGTGACTATGACCACAGCCGACCAAACACAGAGAACGACAACAATCTTTGTCCAAAATCTGTGTCTGGAAACTGTGTCCAGAATATCTGTCCAGAATCTGTATCATTACAGTTATTCAATTGCCGTTGCCGTTAATGACGATGTTCTGAAGGTAAAATTATCCAAATATCACGTAACTCGATATAGTATTATCATGCACTGAAAGCTTGCGTCATACTTTCTGGAAATAGTTTGGAAAAAGTTGCATGAGCTGACTCGCCTTCTCACCATGTAACTGCAATGTTTTGAGGATCAGTGTGTGAGTGAATGAGCGTGATGCCCCTGAATGTGCGTGTTGGGTTCAGCTCGCGGCGCTTTTTAGACAAGCAGTAGGATAGTTAAAGCGGCTTAGTTAATCAACACTATTAATATCATTGAAATGGGCGGTCGGTGGTCTAGTGGTTAAGACTTAATCACCAATATGAGAGGTCAGGTTCGAGTCCCACTCGGGGGCGAAGAATTTTTCTTTCTCGTATGTGGCACTGTTCATTCGGGCCGACCGTCGAGGGTTCTGTCCGGGTACTGCGACTTCCTCCCCCTCTGCTTTGGAAATGTTCAGCCCACAAAATTAAAAAATAAATGCAGTTCTAAAATTCCTAAACTTAAATTGCTGAGCCGGTCCTTCGCACCATGTGATTGTAGTGTGTGAGAGAATGGGTGTGATTCACATGAGTGGGCGTGTTGGGTTTAGCTCGCGGCGCTTTGAGCCACATGTTTGGGATAAAGCGCCTATATTAATGTGCTTATTAAAGTGCACAACGTTCGTTGACAATATTAAACAGCCTTTTGTGGGACGTGCAGGCAGAGATAATGACTCGACAGTAGTTCTCGCAAACACCTGCTCCCCAGCTGCAGTTCTTTCATCCTCATAAGAGCGAGAGGCTGGAGAGGGCGATGAGTTATCTGATGATAGCTAGGCGTTGAAACTTGTGATGATATGTGTTGGAATTTCCTTCATTCCGACACTCACCACGGCCGCCACAAGCACCGCGTTTTATTTTCAGCGGGGGATATCAAAGGGAGCGTGTTTGTTTCAACTTAAAGGGGCATTAAGATAACGCCTCCCAAACATCGTTTGTCAACGGGAACTGACGTAGATGTCGGCGATTGCCACACTTTCGTCGCTTCTCCTTCACATCTGTAGACTATGGCGTCATTAGCCAGTGTACCGGTGCCACTTTAAAAAGGCTCGGAAACTGATCATGTACACTCGGGTAGCTCACATCAGACAGACTGAGTTTAAAGGGCGACATTGTAAGATTATTGAGCTTCACAAAATGCAGCTTTCGGGTTTTGAACAGTTGCGCTTGTCAGGGACGAAGCCGGAAAGTCAACCTCAACCATGAGGTAGCTGCGGGCTCTCCCGAACTCATAAAAGAGCACGCAAAAATCGCAATTATGCTTGAAGTCTTCAGATAACCAGAAGCCACTATTACGGACTCTGCAGCGGTTTCGCACATAGCGGGAAGGCCCACGCCTTGCGTAATAGTGGCTTGAAGTGGGTACTGCTGGTGCACAGTGGCTTGTTCTTTCTAACCAGTCTCCTCATAGAGCGCGCAGGGGGGTGGTCGGACTGGAGAGAGCACATGAGTTTTCGGCTTCGTCCTAATGCCACACGCACGCACGCACAGCTACCTACCCCTCCTACAACACACCTCCCATCTCCACACCCCTGCCCCCACCCCACTCCCCGCACACACACACACACACACCTAAGAAACCATCACAATATTATAAGTTGTACATAAAATGTAGACATACATAAAAAGACACAAAAGCATGTATACTGAAGAATGGTATACCCAGTGCTAGCAACAACAACAACAACAACAACAACAACAATCCAGAGAAATAAAAAATGCGATGTAAACGCCATGACATAGCAAGTTCCTCTCTCTGTTTATTGAGCCGCGAATTGGTCTTTGTTGCTTACGCGTCTTTAAAAACTCACTCACTTACTCATGCCTTTATTTATGGATTGTATCAACAGGGCCCCCACTCTTAGCTTGGGCAACGTGTTACTTGTCAGCTGCAGGCCGATTTGCAACTTGCTTTGCAGGTGTTCTTGTAGCCGACAGCTGTTTACGTACAGGGAGGTAAAAAGAAAAGGGGGATCACTCAGTGGACACCTGCAAAATGTCCACCTTTCTTGTGTCTGCCAGAGCAACGTACAAAAAATAAATAAATAAAACTCCTTCACATGATTTTGCTTTTATTTGTAGAGCGTGGTGAATATCGAGTGCTTAAGGGCCCTCGTCAGATTTATATTCTCACAGATCGTTCTGACCTGTTTTGGCGGTACCTGTCATCACACGGCCATTTCAACACCTGCGCAGTTACAGCGTCTCCATTGCTGGCACTGAGCCAACATTAGCGTACTCAGGGACTCTGATAAACTGAGGAGAGGGTGTTGTACCAACAGTCGTGGAACTTGGAACAGTTTCGCTCGTGAGTGCGCATGCACGCTCGGAATACTCTATCTTCATAATTAGTAGAGGTCTTAATGCGATGCGGTGTTGTTTGCAATTTGCGCGAGCGGTCGAAGGTTCAAATTCTAAAATTATTTTTGGCGACAATCTCCCTCGGCGTTTTAGCCGCGTCAGTGAGTACGTTTCTTTTGGCTCAGTGCCAGCACTTGAGATGCTGTCACTGTGCAGGTGTCTTAGTGGAGTGATGCCAGACACCACGAAAACAGCTCAGACGATCTGTGAGCATAACACTCACACAGATTACCCCTCTTAAACAACAACAACAACAACAACAAAACCGCCTGAAGCTGTATTTAGAGTGGAGCTTTCTCATACAGAAATGCAACTAGTTCAAATTTCCAGACATGCAAGTCAAATCTTGTTTTACTGCCAATTAATTGTTTAGTATTAAGAACGTAATGTGTATGGTTATTGAGAAGTGATAGGCATCAGGCCAGTAACCCGTCGCTTTGCGTACAAACGGAGCAGAAAATGAATGAATAAAGAGGGTGCCACCACAAGACTACGCCAGTCTTTCACACAAAATCAGTCAAATCACTCATCAGTAAGGCAGTCACAACAGCCGAATGGTAGAGCGTTGGATTCTCAATGCTCGGGTCGTGAGTTCGAATCCCGTCTGGCGCCAAATATTTGTGCTGACCTTTTTGTCGTTGCCCTGTCTTTTACATCACCCTCGCATGGTGGAAAAGGACGTTGAACTCTCAAACACCCACGCACCCACCCGTCAGTGAGTCAGCCAGCCAGTGAATCAATCAATCAATCAATCAATCAATCAACCAATCAAAAACCAGCTAACCAAATAATTCAACCAGTCAGCCAGTCAATCAATGAATCGGACTGTCTGTTAACTATTCGACTGTCAATCAACCAATCAACAACCAGCCAACCCAATCAATCAGCCGGTCAATCAGTCAAACGATCACTCGATTAGCTGAGTAATCCGTCAGTCCTAAACTTGATGCTGATCACAATCATCGGCTTAGCGATCTATTTGTCGCGAGAGAGAGAGCGGAAGGGAGAGCGAGAGATAGAGACGAGGGTTCCGCGCAGCCATCCATCTTACTGCACACACACACACACACCACACACACACACACACACACACACACACACACACACACACACACACACACACAGACTGAAGCTCTTAGAGAGATTTCACTAGCGCGTGATTCTGATCAAGTATCCGATAATTGTTCAACCTCTCTTTAAACCAGCAGTTCTTCTCCACAGATGACAGTAATGATATAATGACCGTGATCAAATTACTTTTAAAGCGGAAACCACAGCGGAAATGTCAATACAGCCCAAACACCAGCCAAGCATGAGGCGAAGTTCCTTGTCGACTGTAGTACGAATAGCTGGACAATTCTTTTTGTCAGGCATGCGAAACGTCGATGCTGAACCTGATGCCATTGAGTGCGGCTCAGTTGGCACAGCTATTGGAAAGGCTCTTAATTCAATTCATACCAAGTAAACTTGGGGTTGTGCGCAAGTGGCCACACTCAGAATTATTTCAATGTCTGCATGAATTTAATAATAATAATAATAATAATAAAATTATTATTATTATTATTAATTTAAACTTGGCTTATTGGGAATGTTGCACTTTGATTATACTCATGGTTGCTTCAATAGGAGTCGTCAAGGAACCGTTAATTTTTCCGGATTTTCGCAAACAGGACCAAACCCAAAACACAGTCAGAAACGTGGGATACTCGTGCGCGGTACGAAATGTGAATTTTTGTAGTCAGTATTGTGTCGCATTCAGATTTCTATTAATCATTAAAATAGAGTGTTTCAATCGTACAGGCACACTCACATACAAAACTTTTTTCTTTTTTTTGGGGGGGGGGGTCGAAACAGAAGTTAGCTTCTTTGAAGCCTAGTAAATACGGACATAGAGCCTTGAACTTGACGCCTTGACCTAGATACATGCATCTGACATTGAAACTTGACGCGGGTGATTGTCCTGTGTGCACTAATTAAACACGCCCAATGAAACCATTTTCTGCATGAATACCAGACGCTCGTCTAGAACCTTTAAACTCGATCCAGATAATTGTCTGGCCCATGCATACACAGCTGTGTTGCAGTTCCAAGGACGCTACTAACGTCATTCCAGACACGATTCAGCAATTTTTGGTCACGCGACACCGTAAACTGTGATTTTATTCCGGATTCAATTCAGGATCGATCAGTTCGTATGTGTCTGCGTGTTCTGTTTGTCTTCATTTTCTTCTACTGACAGAATCAAGCGGCGGCGGTAATGTATCGTCAGTTTAAGGCGAAGAAAGTGACAGCATTAAGATTTATGGAAGATTCGAGAAAATTATTTCAGACCATTTGGGTCCATAATCCAGCATATCTTCCTCTGTGTGGGTGAGCTGGATCTGTTTGTATCCCTCACGGTCAATGTCGCCGATGTCGAAGTCGGACGGGATTGAATAGTGTTCAGCTGGATTGTTCAGTTTGGGCATCAGTCGCTTCCTCCCATACCCTGCCCATTAGTACCGTCCTCAATCACATCATGTGGTGTGGGTCGTTAACACCGGCTAGCCAACTATCCAACGCTCGCGTGTGTGTTGTAGTTGTGTGTGTGTGTGTGTGTGTGTGTGTGTGTGTGTGTGTGTGTGTGTCCCGTCGTTGATATCACCCTTACGTGGTGGAAAAGGACGTTAAACTCCCGAACACCCACCCACCCGTGTGCATTTGAGAGAGAGAGAGAGAATCAATGAATCATAAAGTTTATTTTCCAACTGTAGAGATAATTTTCGTACATTCATTTGCTAATTCTAATGGCATCTGCTTAAGAGAAAGAGACAGACAGACCGTCGCCTCACGGGACAAGAACATAAATTCGACATCTCGGAAAAAACCTCCATGGAGTTGTGAAGTCAGCATAACCCTCAGCAGAGACATCAGCGGCAACAGGTTCCGACTGAGCAGTCGGATCCGTCCCGTAGGAATGAAGTTTTTCTCTGGCCGAGTTACGACCCATTAACAGATTAACTCCCTTTGTCGCCCTAGGAGAGTTGTACCTTACAGAATCTCCTCGGTAGGAGGAAGGATTAGTGCACCACTTTCAACGATGCATCCAAACTTTTAAAGACGATAGAAAGTAAAACTTGAAGTAACTGTTATTTGCGACACAAGCAAGCGTACACGCCCACACGGTTTCCAATAACTCAAACAAAAAATGAAACTCCCGTTGGGACTAGATCTCAAGTATATGCATCTACGGAGGAGTAGTTTTAAAGACATGAAAAGCTTAAAATGGACTGCGAAGGCTCTGGTACTTTCTTAAACCGCACTGCACCTTGGGTTACAGCAACAAACTTCAAAACTTTGATTTTAAAAAAGCCTGCCAGCGTGCTTGTAAAAATCAGAATACCGTGCACAAACGTTATAAGCAACCTCATCCATCATGGCTTTGTTTGAACTGTAACTGTCACAGAAAACGATCATCATCCTGATCTCCATCACCATGCATAGTAAAAATTGCCCCAGCTTTCGAGCCCTCCGTGGATTCCACCCATGACTGACCTGGGAGGAACACCACTGGAACTGGCAAAAAGAGTTGGGGAAAAAAAGAGAGAGAGAAAAAAAAGAGAAAACGATCAAACGTACACATGCAATGTATCCGGTTAAAGTCTCAGTGCGTACTACAGGCAAAGAACAGCTTGTGGAAAACTTTTCTTCAAATGCGCCAAATCCGTGCATCGGAATCAGTCACTTGGGTAATAGTACAGCTTCTGAGACCATTGCGGTGATTCTAAACAGCGTTTCAGTTGTTCTAGAAGTGTACCGCGTACTGAGCAGACGACGTTATTTGGCTGTGGACTGAGGACCAGCTAGACGGCACTGATTGGTTGCTATTTTTGGCAGCTTTATCGAGTCCCAGTCTGTTCAAAAATGGGCCGTAGGCTCAAAGAAAGTCATTTTTTTCTCTAATAGCAGAAGCCACAAAGTCACGAAAACGGTCGCAATGGCCAATTGAATCATCCTTCTATCTGGCAAATAGCCATGTAGCTTCGAAAGCTTCGAAAGTTTTTCATCTCAGCGGCGTTACAAACATAGAGGCTTTAAAACTGAGGCCCTGGCGCCTTTCTAGTACTACACTACTTGTAGAAGAATAAGGGGTGGGTCTTTTGGGAGTTTGACGTCCTTATCCACCACGTAAGGGTGATATCGAAGACGGGGCAACGAGAAAAAGGCCAGTACAAATATTTGGCCCCAGCCAGGATTCGAACTCACGACCCGAACATTGAGAGACCAACGCTCTACTATTCGGCTATCCCGGCTCCCCTGAAGAATAATTAGCGATCAAAACAACTGCATGATGATTCAATGAAGTCTCCAGTGTTTGGAGATACGGATATGTCTGGGGTAAGCTAATATCAAAATCGGTTTCCGGCAAAAAGTTCGAAGTCTTTAACAGCGTCATAATTATGTTTGTTATACAGTATAAATCTTAGCCGGATTTGCACCACTCGCCAGTGCAAACTTTCAGTGAGTTAACTATGAGTGCTGTACGTCCGAAAATAGTAATGAAACAGAGAGCGAAAGTGTGAGTTATGACTTTCCAGAACCCACTCAGTGGTTTACGAGTTCATAAAAACACACTCCAGTTACGTCATCAGTCAGAAAGTGCGTCATTTCAAACATTTGGCGGGGAGCCGGGGTGGCCGAATGGTAGAGCGTTGGACTCTCAATGTTCGGGTCGTGAGTTCGAATCCCACCGGCTGGGGCCAAATATTTGTGCTGGCCTTTTTTCTCGTTGCCCCGTCTTTGATATCACCCTTATGTGGTGGAAAAGGACGTTAAACTCCCAAACACCCACCCACCCACCCTCAAACATTTGGAACTCATACGTCACAGCCAGTGCACAATTATTTTGCTTACTTTTGGGGGTGAAATTTTAGTTTCCTTGGATCACGTAAAAAATGATCGCACAGAAAATTCTCTGCGAAGTATTTGCGAGTGCACATTTGAATGTCATTACATGAGCTCATGCTTTGAATTATATTCTTCTTAACATCAAGCAATTTCAACTGCCCTACGCATCATTTCCTCACAAGTCAGTGCGCAGAATTTTTGGGGGGTACAAAAGTCACCAGTCACCGCACCAGAAAAATAAAATGTCGCAGTAAATGTATGGGACTAGAGCAGTAGAGGTAAGAGTCTGAATGCTCGTGGTATAAACAGCTTACATGATTAGTTCGAGTGGTTTACGGCGAAAGACTCGATGGTTCGACTGTTTGCGTAGTTACCTCGCCGAAGGCTCGGTGGCTTCACAAACAATCGAACCATCTCGGGGTTAGGCTTTCGCCGTAAACCACTCGAACTAATCAGGTAAGCTCTATTTATTTCATATTTCATGTGTAAATTTGGTTGGTTTCTGTGTAACAGTTCAAACAAAGCCTCGATGCATGCAGCTGTTTTAAACTGCCCCAGCTTCCATGGTCACGTTGACATATTTTGTTTTGATTTTAGAAAACATTTATCTGCCGTTTATTTTGAATTTTTGTTTTGTTTTCCTTCTTCTCATTGAGATGGGTCCCTATGGGCTGTATGAAATTTGTATCCCGTCTTTCTGAGCGAGTTGAGGGAATTCTATGGACAAAACATATAAGAATAAAAACAAAAAAGGTGATGAACATCAATAAAAACGTACAGAAAGGAGAAAAACTGCCTGTCTGACAGATCCTCAACCAGAAACATCACGAAAAGTGAAAGAGACATCCAGTGTCAACAAAGGAGTTCAGAAGATATTTAGATGATTGTCTCGCTTTTGAAAGATCAGAGTTCTCGGCTTAGGCATGGTCAAGTGTAAAACCTTTAACATTTCCCTTCGTATGAAACCGTGTCGTAATCTACCCCTTCCACTGAATAGCTGATCGCTTTGACCGCAACTTCTCAAACTTTATGAGACTGGCATCTCTTAACGTAAAGCAAGTCTCAGTGCCACTGTCTGGCGCGTGGCCCCCAAATAGCGATAATGTTTTGAACGGAGACGCAACGTGAACAATTCACTGAGACATCTTTTGTTGTATAGGTGTTAGCCACAGTATTAGCCAGTGACAGAATTTTTGTAGTTATAGAAAATGTAGAAAGTTGTCCTAGAGATCTGTGGCCCAAACTGTTTTTTCCCAACATCTTAGCCGAACTGTTTCCGCAATTTCAAAAATTAGTTTTGCATATTACGTCTTTGGCTTTACACGATAACCTATCTAATAAGTCTCTGTTCTTTTGTTGTCTCTGTAATAAACCTTTAAGTGTAAGCATCACTGAAAATGTTGTTCCGGGATATCCCCCCACACAACATCTTCGAGTTCTTGAAAGAGTCCAACTTGTTTTATAAAATTTAGTCTCTCATGCAATATGGACTTTCTTTGACCTACCTAGCTTGAGACTTTTTTTATGAACGTGTTTATCTCATTTGGACCTGACAGTTTTTTGTTGTTTGTTTGTTTGTTTGTTTTTAACATTTTGTTTTACGGAGTAGCTTTTTACCCTTTTAACGACCTGGCAGAGGCAAACTTTTACTTAGCTGCGAATTAGTCTGTGTTGCTTGCGCGGCGTTAGACCTTAAATAACTATTTAAGTGTAAGAAGCGGTCTTCCTGGGGCTCCGTGACATACATTATTTTCTTTCAAAGTCTTATTACATTTGTCCAGCGTACATCTATTCATTTGGCAGTCCTAGAGCTTTAATTGTAAGCGGCAATTTTTCGCCTCAACATTCATTACGAACGTAGAGAATTTCATATCGTAGTACGGGCAACCTATACTGTCGCGGTTTCTGGAATGAACTTTAAACACTTGCTGGACACTTTGAGAGTTGCTCATCCCGAGGTTGGCCGCTTCCAGGTCAGCGCGTTTTCTCCGTCAGTGCAGATACTGTTTTCTTCGGTCAGTGATTTATTACACCAGTGCTTCTCTCTGTTTTGCTCTCCTTAATACAACAGCAGTCTACTTCTTTAAAAGCTTTGAGTCAGGCTTTACCGTTCACTATAGATACGTGTATCTCTTTGGTCTGTGGTTTATAGGTACCAGAGCACCACAAATTTAAAGGTACACCGTGCGACATTTCACATACGACACTTTACCTTTGAAACGAGTGTGCTTGTTAGTGTCCCTGTGCGCTCGAAACAGTCTATCCCAAGGTCAGTAGAGTTCTAAATGCAATACACTGAGATTTGCTGGCCGCAATTCGTTCGGCTTCTGTCGTTTTGTCAACGTGCGCGTGTCTAAGTGGTACTGGACATCACTGAAACAGCACCAAACGATTTGTGAGTGAGCGAGTGAGTGAATATTAGGGCTTACAGCCGCGAGCGGTGCGTCTAGAAATGTCAGGTGGTAGGTCTTTAACCCAAGCCACTGTTAGTAACTCGCCGTAGTACGCGAATCTAGCCTGACCACTCAAAGAAGTTTATGCCCTTGAGTGCTTTAAATAGCTGATTTAGGAGAGAGTGTTGAAGATAGGGTCTGCAGCACCTAGACGCAAGAACGTCCCGCTGGGAGGACACAGCACTAAAAGGAAGACCTGTGCTGGATGTAGATGATGTTTTTTTTACTCGGATCGAATCTCGGGTCTGATGAATACGTGAGAAACATAAAAACCTCTGGGTGTTGGAGTGATGGAACTCTAGTTGTGAGAGGAGACACACTCTCTCTCTCTCTCTCTCTCTCTCTCTCTCTCTCTCTCTCTCTCTCTGAAATGATAGTAAACAACATTGTAATTGTATCGCATTTAGAGCTGAACTTTCAGACTCAATTTTCAAACTTTTAATTTATCAGATTCTAGATAATAGAATTACTCATGAAAACACACACCAACTTTCTTGCGCGATGCGTTGGCATGAATATTATACTTTTGACGTGAATTCGCACTTTTGACATGAATGTTACACTTTTGTCATGAATGTTACACTTTTGACATGAACGTTACACTTTTTGACGTGACTGTTACGCTTTTTGACGTGACTGTTACACTTTTGACGTGAATGTTACACTTTGGACATGAGTGTTACGCTTCCTAGCTGAACAGATATATACATTTATCTTATATGATTGTCTGTAAATCTTCACAAAGCTGTTCCTAACTAATACTCTGTTACCCTATTGTCCATCAGACCCCCGCGGACCCACCATCACCATTACCATCACCACCACCCCAACACTCCCCCCCCCATCCCCCCCCCTCCAAAAAATAAACAAATAAAAAAGCACATTTCCTGGAGCAGCCGAAACAATCTTACTTAATCTAACCGCTGACAAGAGTTACGTCCCGTACGCGCGACTTCTCTCCCCTTTCCTTTCGCCATCGAATTGGCTTTGAGAAAAAAAAATGGAAAAAAAAGTCAACGATAAAAACACAGCAAAACAGGAGATCCCTGGCAGTTACATTTCCTGCGGGGGTTCAGAAAAACCACTACCCACACTGACAACCGGATGGTGGCTAAACACGTGACCGGCCGTGTACAATTAGCAGTGGGCGGTACGACTGGGGAGAGGTCACCGATATCGGGCCAGCAAAAAGGATCCGTCTGATTCACGCGAGTTAAGACCCGTAATAGCTCACAAAGCGAGAGCGATAAACATTAACATATACTGATATTGCCAAAACTAGCACATGAAAATTGTTCACGTGAACTCGCTTAGTGAATTATGTAGGACGAGTCTCGATAAATCAGGAGTCTTATTTTATTTTATTTTATTTTATTTTATTTTATGTTCATGGGTGCAATCCCCCGGGGGACTCGGAAAATGGGGCAATTTTTAATAATGATAATAATAATAATAATAATGAGTATTGTATAGGCACTTTACCCAATTTCATTAATCGGCTGAAAGCGCCGAGCCGAACTGAACCCAACACTCACGCTCACGTGAATCACACGCATTCTCTCACACACTAGACATCAACACATTACAACCACGTGGTGCGAAGGGTCAGCTCAGCTACTTACATTTCGGAATTTAGAATTGCATTTATTTTTCAAAATTTGTGAGCTGAACATTTCCAAAGCAGAGGGGGAGGAAGCCGGAGAACCCGGAGAGAACCCCGAATCGGCCCGAATGAACGGTGCCCCATACGAGAAGGCAAAATTCTTTGCCCCGAGCGAGACTCGAACCCCTGCCATCTCTCATTGGTGACAAGTCTCTTAACCATTAGGCCACCGACCGCCCCAGGATGCGTGAGGATGATGGTATGATGATGCTGTGGAGGTTGATGTGATTTCAGCCTGCGGAGCGAATCCATGTGTCTGAAGACAATTTTCTGTTTTAAAATGTATTTTTAGAACAGATAATAAAGTATTTTTGAATTTGAATTTGAACGACAAGGCCGCATTCCACGCTTTCTGTCATAAGATATATCCCGACGTTAACCAGGCCCGGGAAAT
>JACVVK020000605.1:0-30000 GCA_018292915.2 Batillaria attramentaria
CCTGATTACAGGAAATAAAACAGAAACATACACCTCAGCTGACTGGGTCATGTGACTGCATACAGTGGAACACCAAACGAAACCACAACCCACATTGTACATGTAGTTCATGTGATGAATAATCTACAGCAGTTTCTGGTGACCACACAGCTGACAGTACATGGACCTCCAGGGTTGTACATCCACGTCGGACATCGGACAATGTCCGAGATAACATGCAGGATGTCCTGTACAAATTGTAGTCAAGAGGACAAATGTCCCATTATTTTCCACGAAGCGCGGTCATTGTCCGATCGGATTTTAACACCTCTCGGACACGGTACACTAGCCCTATAGAGCGAGTCTGCAGGCTGATGTGGAGAGGGGGTTCAGTGCCCAGAATATGATCCTCGCCAGCCAGAGGAATAGGCTGACAGCAGACAGTCAAGCCATGCTAATGCGGGTGCAGATGGAAGCACCCATGGATGTGAAGGGGGAGTCAGACTGGGTGTTCAGAGTGACAGAGAAATGGGGAGGAAAGAGGAAGCGGATGCTGTTGAGCAGGAAACATAATGACTCAAAAATGACTCAAAAATGTCCGGATAGTTTTGTTCTCATGAGGACATTTGTCCTATTACTTTAATACCGCGGTTGCCGGTTACGCAGAGTCGGGTGCTCTCCATCGCCGGAGACGCAAACGGTCCCCCATGATGTGGGCTATGCATGCGATGGCGAGCAACGTGAGCGTTTCGACCGGCAAAGACGTTCGCGATAAAATTAAATCAATGAAAGTTCCTGAACTGAAAAAAATATCTGAAAGACAGGGGCGTGCCTTTTAGTGGCTACACAAAAGCGCAGCTTATCACTTTAGCCCTTGAAGCAGATCGGCAGTCGCTTCAACCGAGAGACTCAGTCTTGCCACGCCGGCGGAGAAGTTCTGCCTTCGAATCGCTTTTATCCACAAATTTCAGAGTCTCGGCTCTGAAACTTTTGAAGAAAAGGGCTCAAACTGAACGATCTCACCATTAGGTTAAGAGACCCTCTCTGGAAATTTCTCCAGCTTATCTATTTTCTCGCAGCCATTTTGGCGAGCCGATTTGCAACGCGTGGGTAGTGCGGCATCGTGTGTTACCTCCGAGCAGACCCACATGCCGATCTATCAAGCCAGTCTCGGTCCAAAAACCGCGCACGTTCATAGACGCATTTCACGGCGCTATAAACGAGAATCGCAACGGCAGTATTAGTGGCCAGGACATTTGTTCCTATAGGAATGTTTTAGGTGGATGTACAACACTGGACCTCTTCAAACACTATGAAATGCGATCGGAGATACATACAAGCTACTGGTATAAAACAATCCAGATTCTTACACGCAAAATATTAGAAGAGAGAGAAAAACTTTCTGTTTGTTCAGTGAGAGCATAGCAGACCACTATCCAGGAATTTTGGTGTAACCTGATTTTGGGAATAGCTGAGCAAGAGAGGAGAGAAAGCTATTAACGTAAGTGTATCAATCTAAGCCATTCACAAATTAAGCCAAAACTTCAAGACAGCGACAATCATCCAGCAGGCAGATCACACTGTAGTCTGATCACACCAGAGAATGACCACCAATTTCACAGTTGACTGATTAGCATGACTTCTTGCACCGCCACATTATCATCATTACGTCGACGTTGCACTATATGTAGTTTTGTGGCCCGTTCCCACAATTCATACATATTTATAGTTACATTTAAAAAAAAAAAAACACATACAACAAAACATGCTGGGAACTTCATGTGAGTATGCATAATTTACAAATGAGAACCGTGCGGACCGATAAAATGCTCGGGCTGGCACTAACAGTGGCAGCATTGCAGGTCGGCCATGTGGTACCCATTACACCAGGCCTTAATCCGTACTGCGTGTGTACGGGGCAGGACTCTCCGTGCACTGAGCGCTGTAGGGAAAACCAAGTACAGACCTGTTTACCTCCATGAATTTTCCCTTCCAGTTTCATTAAAGATTGATCTTGAACTATGCAATGATGACCATGTGTTAACAGGGTCCATACAGGTTCACAGTCTCAAAAATTCATGACTTTTCCATGACTTTTCCAGGCCAACTCTCCTGTTTTCCATGACACCTTCCTCGCACTCTTTCACCCTGACACACGCGAGGGTAGAAATTACAAGCTTATCCAAGTTATCGCAGTCAGCAAGACCAATGTTCAGAGTTAGTCATTAGCCTTATGGGAAGGCAGTTTGTTGGTATTTTTGGCAACCAGTCCTGTGAGTAATCACCAAGCTGACCGTTTCAATGTTGGGCTTAAAATGGCTTCCATAAAATTCCAAAATTCCATGACTTTTCATGACTCTTGAGCTAATTTCATGACTTTCCAGGCCTGGAAAAGCTATTTCCAAATTCCATGACTTTTCCAGGATTCCATGACCTGTATGGACCCTGTGTGTAAACCCCCCCCCCCCCCCCCAAAAAAAAACACAAAAAAAAACATGCGACTGCAGTGATGGAAATATCCTGACAGCACAAGAATACATGCATTTTTTCCTTGTTTTGGGCGGGTAACTAGACTTGAGCTGACAGCAGGGGGGAAAACACCAGTTTCTTAATTCTCTTTGCAAATGCAGAAATGCTCCAATCGGACACTGACCACTACTATAAGTATAACTTTGCAGCCTCCAGTTTGTTGTTGTTGTTTTTAAATCATGTGTTAAGGAACACTGACGAACTCCTCCTAGCTTACAGCTGCTAGCAACAAGCTATAAAATTGAAAATAAAAAGCATGCATGCCTTGTAGGTACATGTATGTATAACTAATCAGACATGCTTTGACAGTGTCGCTCCACTGAACCAGCAAGAGGCCTCTGGTGCTACAGCTCGAAATACGAAACTCTTAACAGCATAGACTTCAAACGCTATCCTTGTGGCACGCTAGACCTGTGCACTGCGATTTTAAGAACCTGGCAGACTTGGTTTTCCAACAGCTCAGTGCTCAAGCAACCAGCCCCTACTATACCCTACTGCACAGTGTATTGCGTGCTGCCGTCGCCTACCATTCTCCATAATTACAGTCACTTGTGTTTCCTTGCTGGTCGTTTCCTGGTTATTTATTTTCAGCTCAGTTCTGTAGCAGCATCCTCTCAACACAGTCGCAAGGTGACAACAGCAAGGTCGCCACGTCCGCTGTCAGGCACTGCAACGTAGCCGGCCACTGGATAACCATGATTTTTGCTTTGGTTCTTGACGATGTATGAAAGCCACACGCAGCGCTGCACCGTGCTGATCCTGTCGTACATTCTGGAAGCGGAAGACGCCGTGACGAGCCGCCTGACCGTGCTGGCGAAATCCTGTACGAGGACACAACGTGCATCACAAAGCCTATAATAGATATTCCCCTACCCACCGGACAAGCATTGCATGTGCCTTTCATCAGTCCACCGCTACGAACAGAACCATCCGTATGTCCATCCAAGTCCAACGCTCCCTTCCGTGCCATTCACGTTTTGCACAGTTATGCATGATTGATGGGGGGCAGCCGCCATATTGCTTCGTCTCTAGTAGCGTCTGTGTTTCCATGGCGATGCCCGAAAGTCTGTGGGAGAAGTGTGGGGTTGGGATGTGGGACCAATCAGAGAAGGTTACACCGCCAGAATGACTTTTTCGACCCTCCGCTGTCCTTCTTTGTGAGCTGGTAACCGGACGGCCTTGACCCTTGACCTGGTGTATCCTGATGTCAAAAGGATGAGAGGAAATTAGTCAGATGGACTACAACAGTTCAAGGGCAGGGGGAAAAATCGTGGTAACCGCATGCAGTATTTAATGAAGCTCACAGTACAATCTATGAAATGGATCAAAATCATTTCAATTCAATTCAATATAACTTTATTGTCTGTCGATGGCAGAAAATTTTCTTCTGGCTCACACACACACACACACACACACCCCTACATTAATTTATCTAGACATATAAATCCATACATATTAAACACAGATCCTAAAGTAACGTGTGATGTCCAAGTCTAATACTATGCTACTAAACTAAGAAATCTAAACTAAAAGATGGCAAGGGCATAGCGGACATGACACAGCTGAGGAGTAAGCACAGTTATGAAAATCTCAACAAATAAAATCTGTATATATACATACTGGGGACGGGCAGTAAACACAGTCATGTTCGTAAAACACAGAATGTGTTTTAATAGCTAACTAATACCAACAAGCTAGAAATTACTGATTTAGCAATCCGCACATGTATATTGTACATTGAACACCAAGAGTGACATCTCCCCTTTGTTATGCTATCACCAGTACATGTCTGTAGCAGAAATGAGGTGGCATACACATTCAGCACACACGGATGTTACTATGAAATGCCAACCCACCATCTTACGATCCATTTTGGCCTTGATGTCTCGTGCCAGTGTGAAGAAAGCATCATCCACGTTAACTGATGCCTTTGCACTTGTTTCCATGAACTTAATGCCGTGCTCAATGGCCAGCTGCAAACATGATAAATGAAAATGTTTAAAGATGGAGGACATTTTTCCTACATTGTATATATACATAAATCCCTTGATATTTGGATTTTAGAGTCAAAGTCAAAGCTTGCCCCGGTTGTGGATTGATGTCAGAACAAAGATAACTTTAAAAACTTGACGCATGCCAAAGTCATGTGCATTCATCTCTCTCAGGGTACTTGTAACAGTCTAACTGTGACACACAGCAGCAAAAATGCTGTTGAAAATTATTAAATTAAAGAATTTTACTATCACTTATGCTGAGAAGAACTGATAAAAAGAGAAAACTGATCATTCAGAGACATATATGGTCAAGAGTACAGAGGTGAGTCGAGTGCTCAAAATGGCTACCCATTCACATGAATGATGCTACAAATTTGTTTAAAAAGCATGCACAGTTGTCTACTTTGGCTCACTTGTTCAGTATAAATCAGAGTTTCAAACAGTGAGAATTGGATGTGGTACATTTACTTCTTGCGTTTAAAACTCTGGGTTTTTGGCGAAAAATCGGTGATTGCAGTGGAAGAAAAACGTGACAGAAAGTACTTGCGATCGCTGAAGTGTTATTTTGAGAAACATGGAGAACGGTCAGTGAACCCATTTGCTGTCTCCAAATGCTCAAAACTGCCTTTATTTCAGTCGGCATACTGGCAGGTGTCAAATATTTTCCGTTTTTTAGAAAAATGACTGAAAATGTAGGCACGTTTGGACATAACGTCGTCGTAAACTTCCGATGATCAACATCGACCACCGAGGTCGAACGTACTTTTGTCCTGCGAAATACCTAACTTGCATAATCTCAACATCGTTTTTTCACTCTGTATTTTTCATGGAAGAACACCGATATATCTCGTGTTGTTGAAAAGAAACTTCGTGTTGATTTCGAAGACCCGACGGTGTGTTAATTTTACTGTTATGTTCACGCGAGAAAAAATCGATCGGTACACTCGGGTATGAGATAAATTCAACCAGCGGCCGTTTCAAACACAAGCTGGAAGCATGATTTCTTTGAGCCGATGACTTTGATTACCGTCACTGGAGGAGGCAGCCGATAATCCCGAGGGTAAGTTTTAAGTGTTAAGTGTTATCTTCAGACAAATCTAGTCAACTCAGCAGCAAAAAGTGAATAAACACAAAGAGTCTGTGTTCTTGTGCATTTTGGAATACTGCTGACAACAGCGGCAATGGTAAACTCGATGTTAGTGTGGTGATTGGTATCACCAACGTGTGGATGTTAATCCTTGTGGTGATTCTAATCGATACAGCCGTGGAGACATTTGTGGTTTAGGTTGTAAACGTTATGTTCATGACTCTGTTACAAAAGTTGTGTATTCAGCAACAAACAATGAATGCCTTAGGTATTTTTAGGTGGAAAGCTACTCGGAAAAAGATCCTTTGCGGGGAGTAAAGCTTTCTTATGTAAAATTTCAGATGTCTCTGGTTTGAACACAACTTTACTCACAAAAGAAGGTCGTCAGCATTATGTTCAAACTCATACGACGACAAGTCTAGCACCAAACAAAATTAAAATATCCTGCTAAACATCTTTGGAATAAATTTTCTCCCTGGAGTCTTGAAAATTTCCATTCAAACACATTTTTGTGTGTTCATCTGTTTGTTTATTGAAGTTAACTTTACACACCGTACCCAGATTCATGCAGTTGTTATATTATGTACAAACAACAACTTGGGCATTCCTTCATTTTTTTAATGGCCAGAAATAGAGGACAGCGAAATTATGTGTTTTTATTCATGACTGTGTTTTTTTTTCCAGGATCACACCAATAGAAAATGTGCAGGAGCTGTTTGTGTTTGAACACAACTTTATACACAAACAGTGGGTTTCAAGTTATGTTCAGTCAAAGGTTACATTTTTTTCCTTTGCTGTACTGAAAAATGATAGGTATTCACTATTTCCTATGCTGTGAGCCCCTTCTTGGTTATAGCAGTTTGTATACATCATCCCTGTGTGTGTTTGAGTGAAAGCTGTTGCATGAGTGTGTGTCAAGTTAAGTTCCAGCAACTTGATAATGACAGTTAACAATTTTATTATGCTTTTAAATCATATTTTTGATTGAGAGAATGTGTACCTTCGATTAAAGCACACTTCCTGGTAATACATTGTTTTGTTCCATTTCCTCTTGTTTGATTTTGACAGTCTCAAATGAGTCTGTCACAGTGTAGTGTTATGTTCGAAGTTGCGTAAAGTTACATTCATGTAGCTTGAGATAGCAATTATCTATGGGATTAAGCTTAAAATCGTACTTTGAGGGGGTTAAAGAGTACCTCCCATTGAACCACACTTACTACAACTGATATGTTTTGTTCTTTTTCCTTCTGGTTGACTTTAGCTATCTGAATTTTGTCTGTCACAGTGTAATGTTGTGTTCAAGTGTGTCAAGTTATGTTCAGACAGCTGGATATGGTAATAATTCATGTGTTAAATCTGTTAGATACATTTTTGTGTGACTAAGGTGTATTTACCATAAAAACAAAGTCACTGGTAATATTTTTTTTGTACCTTTTCCTTCTGTGTGACTTTAAAAGTTTGGAATGAGTCTGTCATGTTGTAATGTTATGTTTAAGCATGCTCAGTTCTTTCTTTGATCACTATATTCAGGGACACAGTGAAGTAGCAACTGTTATTATTGTTTTTGCATGTATTTCAAGGGTCGGTCTTTAATTTCACTGGGAAACAATAATAACTGGAATAAAATGTTTAGCTTTTTAAAGGGTTTTATTGACATGTTCCGTCAAGCAGAAAACCAGAAACATTTGAATCCATTTCTGTTTACGTATCATTTATTATTGTTCATGTATTGCACTACATTATTATTGAGTAACCCAAACAATGTTCTTAAGAAGGTTTTATTGACCAAACAGTATCAGTACTTTGTCATAATGGTGCTCATTTCAGTTTAACATGCCGCTTGACGTAAAGTTATGTTCACACCACTTTTTCATTGCATTTCTTTGCATCTAGTGAGTCTTTCATTCTCTTTTGTGATATTGCTGAAGGTTAAGCCTTCAAAATAAAAACACAAAATGCAAACAACATCACTGGTTTGTTTTTGCCTTGAAATTTCAAGTCTGCAAAATTGTGACAGTGTTTAATGTTATGTACAAACTCACAACTTATTTCTTCAAATACGGCCAATCGACAACTTGTATGAGAAAATCAGATACGGTGAAGATTGCTCATGACAAGACACACCAAATTCATATAAAATAGTTTGTTTATCACTTTGCTGAAAACTGGGTACTCATGTCACACTCACTCGACTCAACTCTGTACTCTTGACCATATATATATATATATATATATTATATCTTTTCGACAGTCCTTACTTTTTGACTGCCTTTTCAACCATGAACCAAAAATCTGTCCTTAAGTTTTCAACCAGACCAGTAAAACTGTGAAGCAACCTGAAGATAATGCCAAATGTCCAGAAAAAAACTAAACAAATTGATAAAACTTCGCCGATCCGTCAGACTGGCATTCAACTGCTTTGTTGATGCTACCATTGTGAGGCCAGAAGTACAGAGTAGTCTCCCTTCACCACTACCATTTTCAGCAAGTTTCAGTTTGTTGCGGTGGTCCGTTTGGGAATTTGTAAGGTGGAAAATGCTCATGTGCAATTGAAAAGACAAGGAGGATATAGTGATAAAATATTACGTAAGGTTTTCAACAGTTCTTGTGCATTTCAAGGTCCTCTGATGCGAGATACAATTTCATTGTTACTAGCCCCACCAGCACATACTGTTTAGTGAAAATGGTTGGAAATCAAAACTGAAACCAATTGTGTTTGCTCCTTGGTTTTTGACCTTCAAATTCAAGATTTCTGCAGCGTAAAAAGCGGTCGAAAAGTTAAGGTTTTTACAGTATCTTGATAGGCACATGCGCTCTTGGCCAATCACGGAGACCCACACACTACATGCAGTACACCGAGGTGCCAACCCCCAAAATGTCTGTCAGTACTGTTTCACACAAATGTCAGTATTTTTTCGGCACTAGTCAGTATTCTGCCGTACAAAGAAAATAATATAAACAGAAAGCATGCACACTCGCTCACACAGCTAAAAGTGAAAAATACAAAGCAATTCTAGCTAAGAGAAAATTGTAAAGTTTCAGAGCTGGCCATAAGCAGAACTGCCCATTTGTAAATGAAAAGCAGTCTTAAACCATATCAGCTCTTACTGGTACGGCACACAATGACTTGTGATATCCCAGTCAAAACTAAAAGGTGGTGCACTCAAACTAATTCTGTCATTTTCGGATCATGCACGGCTGTACTTCCTAACGATCCTTTTGGAATACATGTATTTCAAATCTGTCTCCTCCATATTTTATGCGACCAAACCATATTTCCATATTTTATTGAGTTACGGAAAATAATAGGGCCAATCCGTACTTATCGGCACCTATGTGTACATGTACAAACCTGTTCCCCGCGTTCTTTAGACACCTGCCGCCGGTCGTTCATGTCGCACTTGTTACCTAGCACCATCTTCTCCACATCTTTGGATGCATGCTGAAAAATAAAAAGGCTGTCAATGACTTTCCTTAACTCATTCGACACTTGAGGTTTTCTCCCTTGACACCTCCCTCGAAATATGCATTCGGAGGCGTTAGCACCCCCCCCCCCCCCCCCAAAAGAAAAAATCAACAATATTTCTTTTCTCTCAAAGAACCGCACATGCAGTCCAGTTCGGAATTACACGTGACCAATGCCTCGTGAATTTTAGACACCCGGAGTGTATGCGGTCCTTTGGGTTCAAACGTTGTGCAGGGTAGGACCGGATACGCGTTCCTTAGTGTTGAAACTATGAAAGAGTTAAAGAATATACAATACTTCTGTGTACAAGTACTTATACCAGAGCAGATATCAATGGTTCATAAGCACAACAAAGCAAACGATAAGCTTGCAGTTGTAGGCCAAACTTCACAGTTGCGTTGACAAGAACTGAAAATGTTGGACTATGCAGTGGAAGCAGAAATCTTAGTAGGAGTGAAGTACTTTTGGGACACCATGGCACAGCTTGTAAAATGCTTAAAATTGAGTCAATAACAAAACCGAGTCAAAATTAACCCAGTCCTCAGAATACGTACAGCACCAAGTAGTGCACAAGACGTTTCTTTGGGGTTTTTTTGTTTTTGTTTTTATGGTTAGGGGTTTTCTGCGACTGTTCCATGCCTTTATGTGATGAGAATAACAATAATCATGTTTCTCACCTCTTCGATGTTACGGATCCAGTTGCGGATATTGTCGAATGACTTTTCGTTGGTTATATCGTAGACCAGCATTATACCCTGAAACACAAAGCAGTTAGACTTCAAGCCCAAAACATCTACCACAGCAGGCCTGCCTACACTTAGAAATGCACTTCAAAAGTTCGCCCATATACCCCCCCCCCCCCCCCACCTGAAAAGCACAGGCTACTTCTCCATCTATTGTGAAACCGACATATTATTGTAGATGTCCCAAAAAGTTTTTGTTGTTCACAGCCATTGGTGTTTGTTGTTGGCTTCTTTCTTTCTTGATTAACTCATTCAGCCCTACGCAGGTACATGTACCTGCGCGAGGAACCCGCCGCGTATGCCTATGCAGGTACATGTACCTGCGAGCTAGTGAAAATTTCTACTCGCTCCTCATTGGCCAGACTACTGAATATTCATGAAGCAAGGGGCACTACTCTGCTGTGCACTTCCTTTCCTTTGTATCGATCAGGTCTACACGTGGGTTTGAGCGATTTTGGGGTTTTTAACTGACTGACTGGCTAGGCAAAAAAGTGCCCAGGACAGGGACAGCATTCAGGCCTGGAACCAGCAAGGGCTGAAAGGGTTAAAAAAAAAAAAAAAAAAAACTACTAGGAAAAGCACTACACTGATGAAAAAATGAAGGCGATGTTACCATAGCACCCCTGTAATAAGCTGTGGTGATAGTTCGGAACCGCTCCTGGCCCGCTGTGTCCCTGGCAAAAGAAGAAACAGGTAAGTCATTTCGTGATCTTCAAAGTCCAATAGGAGAAATCCGACAATCATTCACCCAGTTGAAGTCTCCACCGAAACTGTCGGTGCACCAATAACTTATTAACATTACACTGAAAAATGTTGATGGTGAAATTGTCTAGAAAACCCACAAACACTAGTTCAGTGTCAACCAAAATATAGCCAAACAACACTACTGAAACTGAAAACAGTTGTGCAGATTATCATTATGGGATTTGCCACTGACAGACTCTTGTGCCAAGAACCAGGCTGGGGAATTGCCGAGCGCAAAAAAAAGACTGAAACCTAGGCCGGGGTGCAGAGGCAACATCCTGCTGGGGGACCATGGATGTAACGTCCCACTTCAGAAAACAGATTTTAGCATTTTTAAACGCATAGTAGCATCTTCTGGCAGCCAAAAGTTAAAAACTGCCACGGGACTGATACTCTAAAAATGAAGTTAGATATGACATTACATGTATGTATCATAATACATGACCGTGTGTGCAACCCTCCCCCCCCCCCACCCCCCTTCCTTTTCTTTGGCTGAAACTCAGATTTTTTGGGGCCAAAAGGATATGATTAGAAAGTTTGGCTGAAAACTGCTAAATGACTGAACATCCCCCAGCCTGAATAACATGTGTCAGACCACAGTCTCGTTAACAAGCTGGCACACTACTTGTGCGTAAACGTTAAAAAAAAAAAAAAAAAAAAAAGGTCTCACCATATCTGCAGCTTGATTTTTTTCCCGTCTAGTTCGATTGTCCGGATTTTGAAATCAATGCCTGAAACAAACAGGGGTTCATATTACTGAATACCAAGCATTCGTTAAGACAAACATCACACAATACTTGTGCAAGCATTTGAACGTTCATCATATAAAGTACAAGTTTGTAAGTAAAATCAAAGATTAAGCACTTGGGTTTGTAACTGTAGTGCCTACAAAACAATTACCTAATTCCTAAATCCGGTATTGTGTTATATGAGTACACAGTGATCGCGCTAGGAATTTTAAAAACCAGTCCCATCAGCGACTACCCCACACTGTCACTCAACAACCTGTGTCAGAACCGGTCCCACGAGAATTAAAATCGGTGATAAGAATTACACTGCAAATCGATCTAAACACACAGTGTCACAACACTGTATCGGTATGAGAGGTAAAGATAGCACTCAGTAATAGCAGCGAGTCCATCGCAAGAACAAAGAGGCCCTGGCCAGTGGGGAACAAACTATTGTGACAGTGATTAACGTTCGCTGAAACTGGGAACCCCCCCCTCCCCCCGCCCCTATCAGAGGCCACAGTGTTTACCGGTCCCAGCAAATTACAACCAGTGCCTGGGACTGGCAGCTCCAAATTTTTCCGGTATTCTGGTTTTGCAAACGGTATTTTACCGGTAATTACCAGTTAACGCGATCACTGAGTACAGTAACTGAATGGCAATGAAAACATCACACTAGCATTCACGGACATGCTAAAGTAATGTCATGGTCCTTTTCTTTGTACTTGTGTTGTGGGCCATGGTAATTGCACTATGACTAGTATGAGGTACATGTAGCTAAATATCACACATATACTCTGGGGCTTGCTGGCCATACTGACAGGCTGTGATGAGATAAAGTATATAAACAGCCATTCATTGTAAATACACCTAATCAAAGTCAATACATCAGCATGATATTGATAACTAGTATCACAGACATAGTTTACAGTTACACAGGATAAACTGGCATTATCTATCCATGGGTGTATTTTTACTAGCACTTGGAGTAGATCATAAAAAGAAGTAATTCACGGTACAAGTCTAAACTACAGTTCAGTAGCTGTGTTTCATACTACAGTAGTGTAGTTTACTAGTACAGTAGTAGGCACAGTACACTGCCACAGTGTGAGGGATCAGTAGTAATCTAACAGAACGGATGAGAATTTAAAGGCATCTTGCACACACTCTAGGAAGTGGCATCATTAATATGTGGCTGATAAACACACTAAGGTTCTGGCATCAGCGGAATGCGGGAAGCATGAAAAGGTAAAATTTTGGCTGCGCTACCATAAGAGAGGCATGACAAATCCTGGACTAGGAAGTGACACGGCAGACGGTATGCTTTGAATGCCACGGACTACTGCCTACAACCACCGGCGACCGTTTTGTGCTCTACACAGCTACAAGCAGCAAAGGCTGAGCGAACAAGGCTAACTGAGGAGTATTCAAACGTCTGTCTGTTTCGTGACCGATCTATGAAACCAATTTTTCACTATTCGCTCAAGAATTCGTCGTCTCTCATCACGATCTTACTATCTTAGTCTTTTCTATCATCAGACCACTCCGATCACAACTTGTTGCTTTCATTCTTGACGGATCTACCACAGATTCCTCTCTTTAGCGACTCACCTATCGTTGATATAAACGTCGAGTTGAAGGCATCTTCTGAGAATCTGAAGAGGAGACATGTTTTCCCTACACCTGAGTCGCCGATTAGCAGAAGTTTGAAAAGATAGTCGTACGTCTTGGCCATTTTGGCAAACTAGCGGAAACACCCTCATTTACATAAATGTTGATGACGTCTACCGAAGGTCACATCCGGCGGGATGAGGTCAGCTGGTGACTCACTACGTTCGTGGGCCTGAGCTGCGAACAGACAAAAGATTTGGGTTTCTTTTCACGGCAGCGTATGATTTTCTTGACCCCTCTCAATAATCCGCCCTTCCCTCTGACGTGCCGCCTTCCTTTGTCAAAGTGCGTTTCAGGAGACCTGACCTGATGTTCAACCTGTCTGATGTGTGCGTGTAGCAGACGACATTCGTCATGCATGGGCAGATAACCGATCCGACACGGTCGTGACAAACAGCGTGTGGGGCAGTGTGACACATGGCGGTAGAGGCGTGACAACGCAAGACACAAGAAACACGACTTCTCAGATAACTGTTAGCTGCTGTCGATAAAAGTATCGCACACCGTGCAGGCTCTGTAAATGACACCAGCTATAGATAGGAGTCACACTGAGTGCCTTTCACTAATTAAGATTAGTATCAAGCGCTGGGTAACTGACTCAGTTGCATGGTTGTGAATGTGTAGTGTACTGTTCATGCCCCCTTCTCCAACTGATTTTATTTATTTATTTATTTAATTTTAGCTTGTGTGTGTGTGTGTGTGTGTGTGTTATTTTTTGTGATACATTACTGATCGAGTGGCTGATTATTCTGTTCATTAGTATTACATTGTCCTGGTGTCAGTTAATGCCCGGCAGTAAGTCACTACTGCACTGTCACACACACACACACACACACACACACACTGTTCATTTGTGGGGGTTTTATTTTGTTTTGTGTATGTTGTTAAATTTTTTGTTTGTTGTTTGTTTCATTTCAGTTTTTCTTTCATTTTCACTATTGTTTCTCTCTTCTCTCTCACCCTCTTTTCTTCTGTTTTTCTTTTTTTCCTGGGTTTTTGTTGTTGTTTTTTGTTGTTGTTTTGTGTTTGGTTTTGTTTGTAGTTTGTTGTTGTTGTTGGTTTTTTTGTTGTTGTTGTTGTTGTTGTTTTTTGGGTTTTTTTGGGGGGGGGTTGTTGTTGTTCTTGTTTGTTTTTTTTGTGTTTGTTTTTTTTGGGGGGGGAGGAGGGGGGATGGGGGGGGGGGGGCTCACATGCTTACTGTCAGCCTAGCTGTTAATGGCGGTGTTCTTCTTTGTCACATTTGGGGTTTTTTGTTTGTTTGTTTTTTTGGGTTTTTTTTTTTTTTTCGTTCTGTCTCTGTGTCTATCATTCATGCCGGCACACCGCCCGCACCGGCACACACACACACTGACACACACACACACACACACACACACACACACACACACACACACACACACACACACACACACTCCATGGATCTCACATGTGGCTGCATTCTGAAGTGTAATATGGAATACATTCCGTAAATTCTCCGGTGCTTAGAAAAAGTCCTGTCATTCAACAATTACGGATAACGGCTTGGTTTGGTAGTGTCGTCTGCTACAACATTTAATACAGAGCCGGAAGTGACCGTTCTTAGATGATTTGGATTTTAAAATTTATTTATAGTTATTTTAACTGCGATAAAGCTAGAGCTTTCTGTTCAGGTTATTTATCTGAATACATGACACTATAAAAATACGGGGCATACATAGCATCATAAATATTGCACCGTCAGATGAAATGCGAAAATAAAGAAATGGCTCTCGGTTGTGCAACGACTGCGCGTGCGCATATATAACTTCCGTCCACCCTGCGCTCCCACGTGAAGACCCCAGATTCAGCCTTTTCACAACTTGCTTCCAAGCTAGAAACATGCCTGTGAGTATGCCGCCTGGAACTTTTGACAAATTCTTTATATTCACGTGATGAATTTGCAATATTCTTGGGTTTGGGGTTTGTTTTACGCGTAATTGTGTCGTTGGTCATAAGAAAGTGTTCATATTAGAGGCCATTTTAATGTTTTTCTCCAAAATGACTGGGTCATATTTGGGTCATTCAAAACTGAAACTGCCTTTTTTGCTCGTGCTGATAAATCATTCTTGGATTCTAGTTTGCATTTTGGGCTCAGGCGGTGAAACTAACATTAAGTAGTTTTGGTATTACGTTCAGTCGATCTGCTTTGTTCGTTTTCGTACAGTGTGTTCCAGAAATTGTTCGATAACACGAGCGTGTGCGATGGATGTCAACAATCAAAATGGCCGCCCCCTTTCACGTGGTTTCCGAGAGTGGTGCAATACGATTGCTAGTGTCTGTGCTGTGTCAGTGTGTACGTGTGATTAGTCAGATTTCCAGCTTACACATCTCTTGTTTTGTCCCTAGCTTGCGAAGGATTTGTTGCATCCCTCCCTTGAGGAGGAGAAGAGGAAGTGCAAGCTAAAGCGCCTTGTCCAGAGCCCGAACTCTTACTTCATGGACGTTAAGTGCCCAGGTATGTTGCTCTGTCAGTCATTTTCAACATTGTATTGTTGTTTCTTTGTTTAGCGTGATGTTATGAGGTCAATCGTAATGCACGTGGTCACAAAGGGTAGAAGTGTTTTTGCAATGCAGGCGCTGCAGTGTGCCCAAATTACACAAGTACAGATAAATATTAACACCAGAGGCACCAAACGCTATCAGAATGTACAGAAAAATTAAAATCTTTCGATCCGATGAATGGGTGAAAAAATGGCGGTTAGTGATGCTTGGTTGGTATTGTTTGCAGTGTAGGGCGTGAAAATGTATACCGGTCATTTTCAGAGGTGGGGGGTGCAAAATACACGCCAGCATTTCCATCCTCCCTCCTGTATTGGACACATTTTATTTGCAATCATTTGTTTTCTGAAATGCCCACAGCTCGGTGAGGGTGGAAGTACTGACGTACATTTGCGCGTCCCCCCCCCCCCCCCCCCCTGCAGAACTGAGTTTTGAAAATAAGTTTCACGCATGCTACTTCCTGAGTGTATAAAGATGGCAGTATGTTTATCACTCTTACATAATTTTTGTGTGTGTGTTGTGTGTTTCCAGGCTGCTACAAGATCACAACAGTTTTCAGTCACGCGCAAACAGTGGTACTCTGTGTTGGCTGTTCTACAGTTCTGTGCCAGCCCACTGGTGGCAAGGCACGACTCACTGAGGGTATGTGACCTTTGAACTCTACACCTGATATGCTTGCTTCCTCAGAGAGAGCTGAAACACACGTTTTGTGAATTGGTCATCTTGGTCTAATTGTGATCTGGAAATTGACCAAGTCGATAAGTTTTTAGACACTGCAGTAACATTGTAAAGTGTGTTGGTGCTGTGATCAGTGAATCGAGGTCCAACTGTACACCATACACAACACATCATGAACATTCCACAGGCATAGTTTTCTCAATGACAAATTTTAGGTACTCTAACTGTGACACTTGAAGAAACCAGCACACCATCATCCTCATTTGGCCACAGTAGATGTAAAATTAGCACGAAATGTAAAACACCAGTGCATTCAGATCGGGAAATGAACCGCACCAACACTGATATTGAAATGCAATCTCGGCAGATTTACCAAAGAGAATTTTATGTCTCGCTCGCATTTTTTTGTCATACTTGTCTTGGGGTCATGCTGGAATGGCCACCAGTGAGGTTTACTGCGCCTGCGAGTTGCACTTGCAGCATGATACTCAAACTTTGCTTGCATTACAGTAATTGAATGATTTGCTTATAATGCTGCAATGTTCCTTTTTCCTTTTCTTTTTTTAAGGGCTGTAAAAACAATGGTATTCAAGTTTCAACTTAGGAGTTTGCAGAGCATAGCAAGTTTGTCACTGTTAACAGAAGCAGGGCCTTTCATTTTTCTTGCTTGACTATTGTTGGTTTTCAGCAGTGACAGCTTCTTTTTTTTTCTTTTTCTTTTTTTAATCAAAGGAGGGTGGAGTGTGGCTGGCTTAAGTTAACAATTTTGGTGTGTCAGTGTTAGGCATAATCAGTTGGCACCCAACTTGAGTGTCCATCACAGTCACTGAGTACCTATGTTTTCAGGCATGGGGAAATCGATCTCTTCTGGTCTGCGATGGCCCCCTCCCCCCTGTCTGTTTCTTTTTTATATCAAAGAGCACCGAGTCTGCTTAGTTCATGAAGTGGTTACTTACACATGTATGGGTGTTTATATAATTTTCTGTACTTCTGTTGCAGGGTGCTCGTTCAGAAGAAAGCAACACTGAATTTCTGAAGCCTGATCATCATGTTCTCCCTGTAAAAACGTTAAAAGTAATAAACCCGACAGTGAGGAACACCTGTGTGTTGGAGTTGTGCGCTGAGACTGGGAGGAAAGTGTTTCTGAATGTGTTTGGTGTTGTGATGGGACATAATTCGTGCATGTGATTGACACCACTTGACCGACTACTGCGCGGAATATTTTTCATGTGACTTCTGGGGGAGTTACAGAAGAAAATACAGTACGATGTGGTTCATTGAAATTTTAAAATAAAATATGTTCAGGGTAGCCTGGTAAAAGGAATTGAGGGTTGGTTTGGTTACACGTAAAAGCCAGTGAAATTTTGGCAGGACTGGGATGGTGCAGGAGAAGTTTACATTAATAGTATAATACAGTTCATCATAGGGCAGTAATGCCAGTATTCTTGAAAACCAGTTTCATCAAAATTTCATAATGTTCATAAACTGATGTGTAAGAATACAGTGGCAAATGCAGACATGGGGGTAGTCGCACCATTACTATGTACACCTATAGTGAAGTGCAGGGGTGCCACTTTTCCGGCTGTGGCCGGAATTTCGGCCTGGGAAAATCGGAACGTGCCGAGTTCTGGCTTACAGGGGTGCCAGTTTTCCGGCTATGGCTGGAATTCCGGCCTGGGAAGATTCAGAACGTGCCGAGTTCCGGCTTAGGAATGTGCTTACGAGTCTGTGTCTATCGCTGGACCGTCGGTCGTTTCCGATAGTACTGCGGTAAGCTGTCTTTGCGGGCCCAAGCCTGGCTGCTCCTCTGATTGGTCCAAGATGGGAATGCGGGTTGTATTACAGTTAGTGAAGGTTTTTGCCTGCGTAGCATGTGTATGTACGCTGCCCCGCCCCCCCACTTTTCACTTTGTTCCGGCAACGTCCTTCCTTTCACTGGCTCTGGAGTCTGCCTTTCCGGCCATTCAGATTTTGAGGGTCAGTTTTCTG
Source organism: Batillaria attramentaria (assembly GCA_018292915.2). NCBI lineage: Eukaryota > Metazoa > Mollusca > Gastropoda > Batillariidae > Batillaria > Batillaria attramentaria. The sequence continues at coordinate 18,126 of JACVVK020000605.1, forward strand.
GCTTTTTGTCACTCAGAAAGTGGCACCCCTGGAAGTGTATTTAAGGTTGCAGTTGCCAATAATTGTTGGGGATATTCTTCTGGAAGTTGGTGATATTTTGAGGAAATTGTAAGCTGCTAGCCTGACTTCAGTCAGCTACACGTACACCCATTAAATTTTTACATGTTACAATACAGGTACATGTATTACAATTAGCTATTAAGTGGAATGTTCAGCAAAAGTGTTCATTAGAATATTACAGCTGCCAACTAGTATGAATTGGCTGTATTTTCCACATCGCTCTACAATTAAGTTGCGAAAAGTTATGGAGGAGACAAACTTGAAATATCTCAAAGGATTGTTGGGATGTACAGCTGTGCATGAACTGAAATGACACGATTGGTGCGAGTTTACCACGTCTTATGTCTGACTGGGATATATGTATCGCAAGGTAAGAGTTGATAATTATAGTCTCGGGCTGCAGCCTGCTGTTCAGTTACAAATGAGCAATTCTGCCTACAGTCAGCCGACTCGACAGGACACGTCACGCCACGCATATCTAGTCATTCAGACTTCAGCATGCTGAGTTCAGTGACTGCTTTTAAAATGATAGTAACAACAAGAGTCAACTCCGAAACTTTACAATTTTCTCTCAGCTAGAATTCCTGTGCATTTTCGCTTCTGGTTTACTCAATGCGTGTGTGTGTGCATACTCGAACTTTCGCGCTGTAACTGTAAGCCATCTATGGTTTCTGTTGACCTGGTTTTTTTTGTTTTTTTTTGTTTGTTTTGGTTTTTTTTTCTCTCTGTACGGCAGAATAAGTGCTGAAAAATACTGACATTCCTATGATTATGAAATATTACTGCTAGATGCTTTAGGGGTTGGCACCCCTGAATATACCTTATATTACGTTCTGGGAGTAGGAGCGTTGCGTGACTAAGACATCCAAAGAAATCTCGCTCTGTAACTGACAACAGTCCAGAAACATTAAATTTAATGAGACAGGAATAGTCCTTCGCTACACGCATTCACCTAAATGCACTCGTTGAAAAGGGTACATCAGGTTTACAGAAAAGCTGTGGAAATCTGTATAGAAGGCTGGTATCACTTACACTTAAAAGAAACTGAAAGACATAACGCTGATTCCATGAAAACAGAAATAGGTTATTATGTTCCTGAAAACGGGTCCGTTAAAGGTTTGCTGAAGCTGCTCCTTAAACTTATCACCGGAAATTGTTGGCAACTGCAACCCCAAACTCACTATAGCAGACGGTGCTGTTATCCATCATCCTAAAGCTGCTTTTATTCATTGTCTTTACTGGGTTTACCTTCTGTGAATAAAAACACTGGAATGTCAACAACTGGAAAGCCGTTGTAAAAGTGCTGATCTGTACTGTCAAGGGAAGGCCGACTGCAATGTTGAAAATGGAACACACACACACACACACACAGTGTATACTACTTCAATTCGTGCACATGTCCTCATAGTTATACTGCTGCTGGTTATTTTCTGTTGATTTCGAGTACAGAGGCTACCACAACAACAAATCCTAACAGACTTTTTTTTTTGGGGGGGGGGGGGGGGGTCAAGTTTTAGGGGAAAAAAACGTGAAGGTTATTTGTGTGTTTCACTTGTATGTATGTTTTTGTTGTGGTTTTACCGTTTCTTGTGCATGATTTCTCGGTGTGTGCAACAAATTTACAATGTTATGTGTGGTAAACAGGAACTATTAACATCAGAGCCGCCATCTTGGCAAGATCGCGAACAATGATAAAGCCAACGACCTTGGAAACAAATATACAGCATCGGATCTCAAAGCGGATGCTGAGATACTATTGCCACATCATGTGCAGCCCGCATGTAAACACATCCGCCAGAACGGCGGGATCAGATAACCGAGTCAAGAGGTTGCCTGATTCTCTGCCCTTCTCTTACAGATTTGGGCCAGACAAACCACTGCATCACTGTCAGTAACTGTGATACTAATTACATATTACGCGTTCGACATATTCATTATTTTTACAGCACAGCAAAAACCAAAGCGCACGCACACACACACACCAAATTTGATGCGCCCAATGCATGTTAACTAGACTCCGATTCCGAATAAAATAATGTACCACCGCTGCAATGGTGATTTTTTTTTTTTTTTTTTTTTTTTTGGGGGGGGGGGTGTGGGCCGGGAGCTGGGAGTTTAAAGGTCAAACGGGCCTTTTGCATGTGATGATAAGAGAAAACTTAAAGTTCACTGATCATTGAAGTTTCGTCCGCACGTACAAACATCGCACAGACCACTGATCTCCAATTCGAAACAACAAACCCGCCAATCGCTGTGCGAAAGTGCCAGTGAATCGCATCCATGTCACGTGAACTGGCCTTGTGCAGGCCCTGTAGCGGTGCACGGAGGTCGGTAAGAGAGGCTGGACGAAAGCGGATGTAGGCTACATCCGCTACATCACTGAAACCGACCGCGGTGCTCTCTGAGGGTAGACGCGACTGAGACTGACATCTTCCTAGCCATGGCAATGCAAACAGTTCTTGTCGTGTTTTCACTCCTGATACCTGGTAAGTCACACCGTTAACAGTATTATTATTTATGATTTATTATCCATACATTATCATTTTTTTTTTTAAATAGTGAGTAGGCCCCCCCCAAAATATTGTTTCTGGTAACCCGACCGACCCTATCCCCCCCCCCACCCACCCCAATTTTTTTTTTTTTTTTTGCTGCTGGGAAGAAAAAAAAAAATAGACAAGCACGACCAGTTTCGGTTTTCATGCGCCTGTCGTCAGGGAAGTCGTGTGCCATCGCGGACCCAAGATTAGAACGAAATATGGTAAGATATTGTGTTATAATATTAAATACAGTTTCACAGAGCATCATTTCTTATTAATACCCTGTTTCTTTGTTCTTGGATATGGGGAAGGGGGGGGGTGTAAAAAAAAAAAACGAAAAAAACCCTACCTACCTACCCTTTTTTTTTCTTTTTTTTTTTACCCCTGTTACCAGAAACAACCATTTTTTTCCTTAATAAATAAGACTCAAAGCATGCGGCGAGGGTAACAGACAAAGCAAAATTTACCTCTGGAAAGTGAAAAGTTCGGGTGTAGTCAAGTAAGTGAAGTTTATTGAATGACCGTGACCAAAGGCTTAAATCAAGGGGTTGAGCCTAACCTGCAAAATGAAATTGAAAAAGATCATGACTGATAATATTAGGACACAGACTCAGTCACAATACCGCAGTGTCAACAATAATTAAGCGGAATGGGATTTCCCTCATACGGAGGAAATGAAGTATATAGAGACTGAGCCAGATTTCTCAACTGACGTAGAATTCCTGCAAGACATAAGTAGTGTTCCTTTAAATGCTGTAGGTTTGTCCCAGTACTGACTTCTTTGGAATATAACGTGACCGTAATTCCTTATAAAAGGGACAAAACCATCCTCAATATAGACATGATGACAGAGAGGGCATGACAAGTCATAGCTCCAGTTTGACCATATCTATGAACAGCTATGGGTGAAGTTAGCGCTTAGAGCATGTAATTTTATAGCAATATGCGCTTTACAAATGAAATTATTATTATTTTAAGTTCCGTATCTTATCCAAAGCAACTGAGCTATCATTTCCAGCGTTACTTACGTCTGTAATACACTGTTCTACAGAATGGGTCGTTTCACTACTGAAACATGTTTGGGTGTATGGTGCATCAGTACAGGGTGGGCAGGTGGGTGTTTGGGGGTTTAACGTCCTTTTCCACCACATACGGGTGATACCAAAGACGGGGCAACGATGAAAAAGCCAGCACAAATATTTGGCCCCAGCCGGGATGCGAACTCACGACCCGAGCCGCCGGCATCAGAAGTCCAACGCTCTACCGTTCGGCCACCCCGGCTCCCCCTGATCAGGGCACAAGCAAACACTTGTGCTCTTTTGTAAAATAATTGTGTGGCGTGAATGTTTATATACCTGTAATCCACCTGGGAAAAAAAAAAATAAAAAATAAAACGAAGAAACACAAGGTAGCCTGGTTAGTTGTGTTTTAGCCTGGTTAGTTGTGTTTTAGCCTGGTTAGCTGTGTTTTAGCCTGATTAGTTGTGTTTTAGCCTGCTTAGCTGTGTTTTAGCCTGGCTAGTTGTGTTTTAGCCTGCTTAGTTGTGTTTTAGCCTGATTAGTTGTGCTTTAGCCTGATTAGCTGTGTTTTAGCCTGGTTAGTTGGGGCGGTCGGTACTCTAATGGTTAAGACACTTCGCCACCGATGCCAGAGGTCAGATGCGAGTCCAACTCGGGGCGAAGCGAGATTTTTCCTTCTCGTATGTGGCCCCGTTCATTCGGGCCGATCGTCGGGGGGTTCTGTCCGGGCACTCCGGCTTCCTCCCCCTCTGCTTTGGAAATGTTCTTCCCTCAAAATTTGAAAATAAAATGCAGTTCTAAATTCCGGAACTTCAATACTGAGCTGACCCTTCGCACCACGTGACTGTAATGTGTTCATGTGCAGTGTCAGTGTGAGAGAATGCGTGTGACTGATTCACGCCAGTGAGCGTGCGTGTTGGTTTCAGCTCGCGGCGCTTTGAGCCAATTCAAGAAATTGAGTAAAGCGCCTACACAACAATTTATTATTATTATTATTATTATTATTATTGTGCCTGCCACAAGAGTGATTTGAGAGGGCAGATTATCGGGGGATAGGACAGCAAACCTATCCAGCTGAACATGATTCAGTCCAGCCAGACTGCAACACATAATAATAATAATAATTGTGACTTAGGCGCTTTACCCAGTTTCTTTAACTGGCCCAAAGCGCCACGACTGAGCTGAACCCAACACGCACGCTCACGTAAACCACATGCATTCTCTCACACACTGGACATGAACACATTACATTCACGTGGTATGGGGAGCCGGGACGGCCGAATGGTAGAGCGTTGGACTTCTAATGCTCGGGTCGTGAGTTCTTATCCAAGCTGGGGCCAAATATTTGTGCTGACTTTTTCATCGTTGCCCCGTCTTTGATATTACCCGTATGTGGTGGAAATGGACGTTAAACCCCCAAACACCCTCCCGTCCACGTGGTGCAAAGTTTCCGAATTTAGACTTGCACTTATTTTCAAATTTTGTGGGCTGAACTGACACGTGACATTTCCATATCCTCTCGTTTGATGTATCATTGACTGTGATGGTCCATGAACCAGTAACGTAAACGACAGATCCACATTGTATAGTCGAAACGACTGGTGAAGGCCGTTCTTAACCGGGCGAACTTTTCGTTCGCGAACTAGGTTCGAAGAGTACGGCGAACTAGATTCGCGCACGTTGTTTCTTAACCGACCGAACACTTCTTCGCAAACCCTGGTTCGAAAGGTACGCCGAACTAGGTTTGAGGTCTGCACAGCGTGTCGTGGGAACCCTCGCGATCCTTTGGCCGAACCTGCGCTCTGATTGGTTGCTCGGGTAGAGCTGTTGTGCGCATGTACAAAGTTGATGAAAATGGCGGACGGCATGCCGGCTATCGACTCACTTGACATTTCCCTCTCTTGCGCTCTTTTCCTATTTTCTCCTCTTCCTCTGCTTCCAAGAGTTCACTCAAGACGATATCTACCGCAAATGCCTCGTCGTCTCGATCTACGAAGGCGGCCATTTTGGTTGTTTACGATTGCCTCAACTTCCGAGTCCGCCTTCTTCGGGCGATGACGTATGCATATCATTAACGGTCGGTTAAGAAAGAGAACTAGTTCGGCCGAACCTCTGGAACTACGTACGTGTGCGCGCTCGCCCAGTGTTCGTATACAATACACAGTTCGCCGAACAAGTTCGCCGGACTGGTGGTTCGCCCGGTTAAGAACGGCCTTGAAGCCCACGAAGAGGGGCGTATCAACCAGCACTGATGTCACGATTTCTTGCAGTACTGCAATGAAAATGTGTCAAACAAAGAAACTGACAAACCAGGAAGTTTTATTTATCTCTATCAGTTCGTTTTGATAGAGTTCGTTCAGTCGTTCACCAGCCGCGATAAGCCTATACGTTTGGGAATGAATTTGTTCTGTCTGTTGTCTAAGTACAATTCATTATTATTACATGTACTATTATGTTTATTGTAAGTCAGTATGTTCAGAGAACAGTGAGAGCGCTTTGCCGACTGAATCATTTCGCTGCCTCGGCTGAAAATAACCTTTACTTATGACAGTGGACATTTCCGTGACCGATTCTCGGTACTGTGATGTAGAGCGAGACTATAGACGCTACAACTGACCAATGAAAACATTTGTTTTGACAGTGTGTGTCGGCTTGGAGTGGACTTCAGCGGACATACCAAACGGGACAACTCTGTTTCGCTGCAAGGGAGACAATGTTTCCTTCCAATGGTCCTTCAGCACCTCGCCTGGAGACACTGTTATGATCGTCAACTGGTTCTTTTCTAATGGTGAGATCAGTATTCACAAATCTATCTTTGTCAGGTCATATACTGCTCAAGACAACGGCGTTAACTAACTAACTAACTAACTAACTAACTAACTAACTAACTGCTCAAGGCAATTTGAAGGGCCATTTGGATAAACACATTCAGCACGAAACAACTCTTACTGAAAAATAAATTTTACAGTATGAAATGAAATCTTCACAACTTTTGCTTTAACCAGTTTTCCACAGTGCTCCGTACAATGATTTTACAAAGTTTTGTCAAGATGTTTTTTCCCGTGAATATTTTAGTTCATGATGTAACATTTTAGTTGTCTTGCTATAACATTTCTTGTTGCCAATTCAATCTCAATTTTGTCAGACACACCCTACTGCGCTTAATAATGTAAAGTACTTACTTACTTACTTAGGCCCCTGGCTCCAAGTGGAGCATAGGCCATCGACAACCCTTCGCCATCGCACTCTGTTCTGGGCTACATTTGCCACTCCAGTCCAGTTGGTCCCCTGCTTCCCTAACTCTGCCTCAGTGTCCCGCCTCCAGCTGTTGCGAGGCCGGCCTCTCTTACTTTTCCCCTGCGGGTTCCATGTCAGGGCTTACTCTCGTTGTTGTCCTGGGTGTAGGAAGGGGGGGGGGGGGGGTCGGCCTTGCAGCTTCCTTTCGGCTTTCACTGCACTGCGTCATAGGTCTCCGAGATGGAGACCCTTCCTCTCCCAGGTGAATGTCTTGGTTTGTTGTCGTCGATGCTTCTGTAACTAAGTTTACAGGTAGGGATGTTAACCCTAAGCAAACCCATTTTGCCTCTGGGAGAGGTGGTCCACCTTCGTCTGACCTCTACCCTTCGACCTGTCCAGCTTGGGTGACCCTGCCAGGAGCACGTGCTCCCGCTGGCATAGCTCTCCGGGTCATTGAGGTCCACAAGCCACTACCCCACGACAAGGGGTGGAACGTGCAGGGAATACTGTATAGTATTATTCATTATTTATTATTTATCTCCTTACATTTTGTGTCTGCCTGGGGCCAGATATTTGTGTGGGGAGCCGGGATAGCCGAATTGTTGAGCGTTGCAAGGCCCTTAAATGCTCCTGTTCTGAGTGAGGGTCGTCTCAGTGCCGCTATGCTGCCCGGGACTATGTATGATGACGTCACTCATCAGTGGCACGTGCAGCTGTCTTGTGGACATTTTGCAAAGCTTGGTGATCCACCGGCGTCTGTCTTGTGGAGGGTAAGTTCTGAATACGATTTAGTAATTTATCGTCATAAACTGCCTGAAAGATTCCCAAAACTTTCCCCAAAAGTGCATTTTGCACACGATTTAACTCTTGCAAATTCACCCTCAAATTTGAACTGAATTTTCTAACGGCTTTCATAGAGGTAATATTCCTATTTGAGTTCGAATCCCGGCTGGGGCCAAATATTTGTTCTGGTCTTTTTTTTTTCTATTTTTTCTAGTTATCCCGACTTTGATATCACCAATACGTGCATGGTGGAAAAGGACGTTAAACTCCCAAACACGCACCCCACCCACCCACCCACCCAAATATTTATGCTGGCCTTTTTCCCGTCGCCCCGTCTTTCATATCACCGATACGTGGTGGACAAAGGACGTTAAACTCCCAAATACCCACCCACGATCATATTATTTGGGGAGCCGGGAGAGTGGAGTGGTAGCGCGTTGGACTTCCAGTGCTCGGGTAGTACGTTCGATTCCCGGGTGGGGCCAGTGTATATTTGTGCTGGCCTTTTTCTCGTTGCCCCGTCCCCGATATCACCAGTAGGTGTTGGAATAAGGCATTAAACTATGCAAAGCACACACACACACACACACACACACACACACACACACACACACACACACACACACACACACACACACGTACGTACACACGTACACACACACACACACACACACACACACACACACACACACACACACGCACACACACGCACACACGTATTTCAAATTTGGTATGTATTACGTAGTATGTATATATGTATATATGTGCTTCTTCTCGTGTTTCCTTTTAAGGATAATACAGATAGATATACTGACTGATTGATTCTCAGCAAGTCAGAAGCTGAGCCGAATGTGTCAGTTCATATATATATATATATATATATATATTTTTTTTTTTTTTTTTTTTAAACGTTTTAGTGAATATTGTATAATTTCGTCAAACAGAATTTTAATTTACATGTACAACACAATACAGTGATACATGTAAAACAATTTTGTTTTTTTGTTTGGCCGTTCTCGTGGTAACGTTACCCCCCCCCCCCCCCCACACACACACACACACACGCACACACGCCTCTCTCTCTCTCTCTCTCTCTCTCTGATTGTCTGTATTACATATGTGTATCACAGGGAACACAGAGACACCTCTTGCAACGTACATGCTTGGACATTTCTTCCCTGTTCCGGGTTACAAGAGGACACTTGAATATCTTTCCGACGCCGGTATCAAACTCTACAACGTGACGCTGGCTGACATGGGACTGTACTCTGTACGGATCAACTTGAACCAGGCAGGAGTTGTCGCCACTTCCGTGCAGTCCGCAAGCCTCTCCCTGCCAGGTAATTCGACACTTCTCGATGTCATGCCGAATGGTAGAGGGCTGGACTTTCAGTGCTCGGGTCGTGTGTTCGGACCCCGGCTGGGGCCAAATATTTGTGCTGGCCATTTTCTCGTTGCCCCTGTCTTTGATATCACCCATACCTGGTGAAAAAGGAAGTTAAACTCCCAAACACCTACCCCAACCCAACCCACCAACAAAGCAGTTAGTTCGTACGGACTCACGCATATACCAGTTGTTTTACTTCAAGACAGCGGTATCTATTGTCTTCCCTTGTCCAGACGCTCCTGTTCTGAGTGAGGGTCGTCTCAGTGCCGCTATGCTGCCCGGGACTATGTATAATGACGTCACTCATCAGTGGCACGTGCAGCTGTCTTGTGGACATTTTGCAAAGCTTGGTGATCCACCGGCGTCTGTCTTATGGAGGGTAAGTTCTGAATACGATTTAGTAATTTATCGTCATAAACTGCCTGAAAGGTTCCAAAAACTTTCCCCCAAAAGTTCATTTTGCACACGATTTAACTCTTGCAAATTCACCCTCAAATTTGAATTGAATTTTCTAACGGCTTTCATAGAGGTAATATTTTTATTTCACCCATGCCTCACCGTCACATGACAGATCATTGGCAGAGGTATCGCTGGGACATAACATCTCTAAAGTACTAATTTTCAAGACAGATCACTCTCCCCCCCCCCCCCCCCCCCCTGTATCTGTTAAGAAGAAAAACACAAACAAACAACAACAACAGCGAATATGTACTTGGGGCGGTCGGTGGTCTAGTGGTTAAGAGACTTGTCACCAATGCGAGAGGTCAGGGGTTCGAGTCCCACTAGAGGCAAAGCATTTTACCTTCTCGTATGTGGCATCGTTCACTGATTCGGGCCGATCGTCGGGGGTTCTCTCCGGATACTCCGGCTTCCCCCCCCCCCCCCCCCCCTCTGCTTTGGAAACGTTCAGCCCACCAAATTTGGAAAATAAATGCAACTCTAAATTCCGAAACTTAAATAGCTGAGCTGACCCTTCGCACCACGTGATTGTAATGTGTTTATGTCCAGTGTGTGAGAGAATGCGTGTGATTCACGTGAGCGTGCGTGTCGGGTTCAGTTCGCGGCGCTTTGAGCCGATTCATGAAATTGGGTAAAGCGCCTATACAATACTCATTATTATTATTATTATTACTTAAACATATAATTATGCTCGATGAAAAACCAATTGAAATTTAAACACACACACACACACACACACACACACACACACACACACACACACACACACACACACACACACACACACACACACACATTTATGTAGTGGGACATTCAGACTTTCTCAGAATTTTTGTGTTAACACGTCTTTTCTTAAGACGTGCCATTGATTCAATAAAAGTGGGCACGTGCGCGTGCTTGCATCTTCACAGATGGCACCCATAAGGCGTAAGACAAACAAAGCATTGTCCATTTCAGACTCCTCAGAGTGAAGTCTTGGAGAGCAGTTTTTACAACCACGGCGCCTTCATCCTCGTTCTACAGAACCCAGTGCAAGGCGGACCTTATACGTGTTTCCTCAACACATCCTCCCCAACCCTAGGTTGCACGGAGGGGTTCCCCAATATACAGGCAGCTTCAGGGCACATCACTGTAGATGCTGTGGAATCAAGGTTGCTGGTGCTGGAGAGTGAAAACCGCCACGTGCAGGCACAGCTGAAAGCCAAGGACAAACTGGTCGCTGATCTTACGTCCCAGCTTGAACAGCAGAAAGAACGGGTCGGTGATATGACGTCAGAACTTGAGCAGCAGAAGGAACTGGTCGCAAATCTGACATTTGAAGCGGAACAACAAAAGAACCGTGATGAAGAGCACGAAGATCAGATCGCGAATCTGACAGCTGGATTTTGGAAACACGAAGAAGTTGTCAGCAATCTCACAACTGAATTTGCCCAACACGCTGATGTGGTCTTTGACCTGGCGTCTGACTTGGGTCAGCAGACGGAACTGGTCGCTAACCTGACTTCAGAAGTGGAACGGCACGAACGCTTGATTTTTTATCTTTCTCAACTTGGTGAGTGATAAACGTCGTAACTTAGTTGTAGCACATACATTCATGCTTTGATTTGCTTTCATTTGCTTTTTTATCTCTTGCCCCTTTTTTCCCCCTTTGTTCACACTATGACTCCGCCGAAGGTCATTGGCAGAACAGAGTTAGCCAACACGGTGTCATACACCCAGTTATTTCAGGTTTGTTTCAACGCCAGTTACACTGCAGCCAATGACGTCTGTGTTGTTGTTTGATCAGGGTTTTGGGGGCGGTTTCTCCCCAGAAAACAGCTCGTACGTCATTTGTTGTAACACGTTACGCGTTGAAAGCATCAAAAAGCTTGGCACCTCGGTGTTATGAAGGGTCATTGAAAGTTCATTTTCGAGATTTATCAGCCACGGTCAACAGAACGCGTATATTCTATATAGTGCATTTGGCAATCCAAATCTCTTCGGGAATACTTTATGTAAAACTGTGGTGCATATTTACTGGAAGCTGCTCCATAAAAAAGGCATCGCCGAAAATCGTTTAGAACTGAATTACCATTAATGAAATCCCTCATGACCTATTCCCTATTCCCTCGATTATGTCAACTACTCCTCAGTTTCAGAATATTAAGCACACACACACACACACACACACACACACACACACACACACACACACACACACACACACACACACACACACACACACAGCGTGACAAATCTGTTCCTTGCGTACAGTGCCAACCAGCTGTGTGCAAGAAAGAGATGCCAACAAGATAAATCACAGTGGCTGGATTCGGACGAGGATCGGAGGCAAACTCATTGATGTTTTATGTGATGATGGATGGACGGTACTCTCTCTCTCTCTCTCTCTCTCT
>JACVVK020000605.1:35000-47500 GCA_018292915.2 Batillaria attramentaria
ACGTTTTACTTCGCTTTGTCTACTTTGAGCATATATTGATATGTATTGTTTGTGAGAAGAATCACAAATTATCATCAGAATCGCATCGTATCTCAGTATATTTGACTCATTATGTGAACGTTTTACTTCGCTTTGTCTACTTTGAGCATATATTGATATGTATTGTTTGTAAGAAGAATCACAAATTATCATCAGAATCACATCGTATCTCAGTATATTTGACTCATTAGGTGAACTTTTCACTTCGCTGGGAGCCGGGGTGGCCGAATGGTAGAGCGTTGGACTTCTAATGCTCGGGTCGTGAGTTCGTATCCCGGCTGGGGCCAAATATTTGTGCTGGCTTTTTCATCGTTGACCCGTCTTTGATATCACCCGTATGTGGTGGAAAAGGACATTAAACACCCAAACACCCACCCTTTTACTTCGCTTTGGGGAGAGCCGGGGTGGCCGAATGGTAGAGCGTTGAACTTTCAATGCTCGGGTCGTGAGTTCGAATCCCGGCTGGGGCCATATATTTGTGCTGACCTTTTTATCGTCGCCCTGTCTTTGATATTACCTGTATGTGGCGGAAAAGGCCGTTAAACTCCTAAACACCCACCCACCCTCATTTTGCTTTGTGTAACTTGAGCATGTTTTGATTTGTATTGATTGAAAGAAGAATAGCAATATATCATAATCACATTGTATCTCAGTATATTTGACTCATTAGGTGAACTGTTCACTTCGCTTTGTCTGCCTTGAGCATGGTTTGATATGTATTGTTTACACGAAGAATCGCAAAACATCATTACAATCATGTAAAACTGTATAGGCCACATAATTATCATATTTAATGATAATTTTTTAGGCCTTGCCTTATTGGACACAAGATGTCGGAGTTGTTGTTGTTGTTGTTGTTGGTTAGTTTCTAGCAGAGAGACATGCATATGGCAAACGTTATGTTTTGGGTTCATAGAAAATGCAACGCATAACGCACTTCTTTTTGTACAGCAAAATTTTTGTAATGTTCAAAGCACAGTCGTAAGGGAGGCCACTCTAGCTTCTGTTTACATTTACAAAATAAAGTTGGACCTGTGTGAAAATGCACACAGCGTGAGCCATAACTGAAACGCCTCTGGTTTCCAAAAGATATTCCAATAGGCTTGTTGAATTTAGGATAAGAAATTGTCCCCCTAACCTAAAGGATGTCGGTCAGATCAAACCCGATGCTCAGTCTACTGTTGTATGTGTAATTATACACCACAGACATATTTGCGTATGCACAGCTTAATTTAAACAGTCCTTTTGTTTGTTTTTGCTTTCATTATAGTCCTTGCGTGTAATTTTGCCAGGTTTCCTACCGTGTCTCTTCTTCAGAACCAAATAAATAGTATAATCGCATTTTTCTTGTGTTCTGAGTTTTCCAAATTATATGTGTTCCTGCTCCAGAGTTTTCTGTGTCTGCGTTTGTCCTTTCTGTCTGTCTGTCTGTTTGTCCATCTTTAGTTCTAAGCCTCTCTGTCTGTCTGTCTGTCTGTCTCTCGTCTTTGTTTAGAACTTGGGAAATTCTGTGTTTTGTGTGAAGATCGCGTAACTCTCTCTCTCTCTCTCTCTCTCTCACACACACACACACACACACACACACACACACACACACACACACACACACACACACACACACACACACTGACAACATTTATAGGTTCACCAAGTACCCACCACCAGTACATCTGTTCTCGGCATAGGGATGGGGTGGGTGTTTGGGAGTTTAACGTCCTTTTCCACCACGTATGGGTGATGTCAAGAAGGGACAATGAGAAAAAGGACATCACAAATATTTGGACCCAGCTGGGATTCGAACTCACGACCCGAACAGTGAAAGTCCAACGCTCTATCCCGACTCCCCGTACTCGACATACGAAACCAGGATATAAACAGGAAGGTTGTGTGTACGTGTGTAGCGAAACACTAACCCCCCCCCCAAAAAAAAAAAAAAAAAAAAAAAGTGTGTGTGTGTGGGGGGGGGGGGGGGGGGAGGGGGGGCACGGTGGCCGAATGGTAGAGAGTTGGACTTCTAATGCTCGGGTCGTGAGTTCGTATCCCGGCTTTTTCATCGTTGCCTGTCTTTGATATCACTCGTATGTGGTGGAAAAGGTCGATAAACCGCCCAAAAACGACACCCCCCACCCCCGAAAACAACAACAACAAAACAAAACCAAAAAACACCAAACCAAACCAAAACAAAAAACAAAACAACAACAACAACAACAAAAACAACCAAACAAACAAACCCCAAAACAAACAAAAGTCGAGTCAACTACACTGCATCACAGACAGAGATTTCTTTACATCTACTGGCCAGAACAACTTTGGCCCATCAGTCTGGAACGCACTGCGGCCTTCCTTCATCCGCCACTCTCCAACTCAGCCGTGCTTGAAATCCCGAGTGAAGTCTCGCTTCTTTTGCTACGTACTCCCCTGGCATGCACCTTGTCCTACCACCTACAAACATCGCGAAAATCAGTCACGCTTTTTCGTGACAAAAAAAAAGAGAAGTCACTACCAACTAGTAGAGATGCATATGGTATGGTATGGTATGGTAGACTTCTCCTCGGCGCACGTATCCATCTCTGCTGAAATGCTCACGGCGCCGCAGGGCTGGAGGACGAAGCAGTGAAAGCCTGCTGCCGTTAAGCGCTACTTTATATGCAAACCTCCACCCTGCTATTCACTCTGGTGCGTGCGACAGTATTTCTGTTTACCACGCCACCGGCCACAGCCTACTCTTCTCCGAAAGATGAACGTGGGATTTTTAGCGTGCACACTTGATGTATGTGCGTGCGTGTGTACACGAAGGCGAGACAGGCACCGCAAACGAGTCTGCACATGGATTTGACTCGATATGGGAAGGAAAAATCCCACCATATTCCTGCCCACCGGGGACTCGAACCAGGCAGCTCAGGATCCGAAGTCGGATGCCTTAACCACTAGACCAAATCCCCTGCCCCCAAATCCCATATCGATACGAAAACTGAGTCGTATCGATATTATCGCGATATTTTTGTTTTGTATCGATATTTTTAATCGATATATCGGCATCTGCAAAAGCTTTCACCAAGTGATCAATTTTAGTGCACAGTCACAAAAATGTGAATGCCTACACAGTCACACCATGCAGAGAGAGAGAGAGAGAGAGAGAGAGAGAGAGAGAGAGACAGACAGAACGGACAGACACACAGACAGACTCTTTGGTTAACCCTTGAAATAAAAATGTTTATTTTGTACGTATGTATGTCCCGAGGCATGCGCTATAGAGTATAGAACAGTGAGCATGCAGTTCACAGAAGTGTACACGAGTTCTTAGAAACCATGGTTCTACTTTCGGTTTCGCAACCACTTTCTGTTTCGCGTCTGCTAGTGTTACTTTTGGGTACTCGATATACCGATATGTGGAAACCGTATCGATATATCGTATCAGTATTCCTTTGAATCAGTCGCGATACCGATATGTATCGATAAAATCGTGCACTTCTACCAACTAGCACACTGGTAAAAACAGGGTCCTTCACACAACCACCAAACTTGACCCCACGCGAAATTTACTGTTGTTCTTACGCCTGAAGGATGTCCGATGTGGATGTGATATTTCTGAACTGAACTGAGACACTGTGTACAGCATGTCAGTGAATCCAGGTATCTACCGTTATTTCGTTTACCGTTTTAAAGAAGGACAAAGGGTAATCGGTAAACGAACCTTTTTCCCTTTTCACTATTTGCAATGTTGAAATAAACGGTAGATACCTGGATACACGTTCAAACAGCAGATAAACATGTTCGTCACATCTCCAGCGAGGACAGATAACCGCGTCAAAGAGATAGACGTCGGCATAACCCAACTTCAGTTGTTTGTTCCTTAGAACAGACACAGGACCTGCAGGCAATGGCGGCTCTCACTGTTCCTGTTGTATTTCTACTCCTGATACCTGGTAAGTCGCACTATTGGTGTTATTTTTAATTATCCGTTTGTTGAGAGGGTTAAGGATAGAGTTGTTTGGTTTTTTGGGGGGTTTTGGTTTTTGCCCAACGAGAAAGCTGATCAGCTCGCCAAACTGGGAGCAAGAGGACCACAAACCGACAACAGCATCGGCTTCAGGGAGAAGTTGACTCTCATCAAGGCAGCCTTACGGCCACAGTCCGCAAGGGACGACTACCACCTCCTTGACCGCTGGGAACAAGTCGTGCTGATGCGCTTACGCACAAGCCATAATCGACTGAACGCCCACATGCACAGGGAGATGAAGCTGGCGCCTACACCAGCATGCCCCTGTGGCGAAGACGACCAAACCACAGAGCATGTTCTACAACGGTGCCACCTACTTCAACAGCTGAGACATGAAGTATGGCCAGCAGAAACTCCACTACAATCCAAGCTCTATGGAAACAGAGAGTGAGCGGTGGTCTAATAGGTAGCGCGTCGGACTTAGCAGCTGCGCTACTGAACGGCCGTCACCAATGTCACGGCTATGAAGAGTGGGTTCGAGCCCAGGTCGAGCTTGTGATATGTGATACCGGGTTTTCCTGGCTGCCGGGCTGCTCATCGGGGGTTTCTCTCCGGTTTATCCGGCTTTCCTCCCCCAGCAAAATTGTAAAAAAATATAGAATAGGTATTGGGTGGCGCTGCACCGCGGTGACGCGCTTCCCCCAGGGGAGGCATTATGCATGATGAGGATGAAGATATTGGTATGATGATGCTATGGAGGTCCAAGTGGTTTGGGACTGCTTGACAGGGCCGCAATCCGCGCGGCCTGTCATAAATATCCCGGCGTTAACAAGGCTCGGGAGCTAAGGCACCTGCGGTGCCGGCCGTGTAATCATCCACATCATGAGATGTGTCATAACAAGGAAACACCCGTAAAGTCGCACGCGTGAAGTGGGTAAGTCTCGGCTGTGTGGCAACAGCCTCCCCATTGGGCCCATATATATAGCTCCCGAGCCTTGTTAACGCCGGGATATTTATGACAGGCCGCGCGGATTGCGGCCCTGTCAAGCAGTCCCAAACCACTTGGACCTCCATAGCATCATCATACCAATATCTTCATCCTCATCATGCATAATGAAAATTGCCTCAGCTTCCGAGCCGTCTTGGATATCACCCATGACCTGGGACGGGTACCACTGGAGCTGGCGAAGAGTTTGGGGCGGTCGGTGGTCTACTGGTTAAGAGACTTGTCACCAATACGAGAGGTCGGGGTGCGAGTCCCACTCGGGGCAAAGAATGTTTCCTTCTCGTACGTAACACCGTTCATTCGGGCCGATCGTCGGGGGTTCTCTCCGGGTACTCCGGCTTCTTCCCCCTCTGGAAATGTTCAGCCCACCAAATTTGAAAAATGAATGCAAATCTAAATCCCGAAATATATATATATGGGCCCAATGGGGAGGCTGTTGCCTCCCATATATATATAGACCGGTCTATATTTATCATATCTGCATGTATTAATATCTAAAATGCAACCATTAACTTTTTTTTTTTAAATCATCGGTGGTTCACCGTGAATGTCACAAGTGACCAATCAAAACTGCTGTTGTGACAGCGTGCCTCGGTTTGGAGTGGACCTCAGTGGACGTACCGAACGGGACAACTCTGATTCACTGCAAGGGAGATGATGTCCCCTTCCCGTGGCACTTCAACGTCTCTCGCGAGGAAACGATTTTGACCGTGAACTGGTACTTTTCTGATGGTGAGATCTGGCTCTTCATGTTGAAGTCGAGGTTAGGGGTTTTAGCCCCGGGTTAGAGTCTAACCTCGAACTAAACTAGCTCTAGGGTAAATTTTTTTTTTTTTTGTTTTAAATCAGGAAGAGGGTCCATTCCAGCGAGGTGCCTACGCCGTTATAGAAGGATTTTTGTCTTTCTTTCTTCGCTTCCTTTCTGTTTAATTTAATTTTGTTTTGGGGTTTCTTTTGTCTTAGTCTGGGTTAGGCCCGTAGCCGTGGGTTAAATTATCCTCGAGTTTTACATACGGGCCCAGTAGTGGCTGATTTGTTTTAAAAAAAATATATATATATTTTGTAAATGATGCAACATGTTGACGTTAATTATATTCAAGTCGGGAGATAACTCCGGTGGATCATGCAGCCACATGACCATGGAATGAAAAGGTTAAAGCAAATAATTATGTGTTAAGATTTCAAGCTCGCAGATTGAACTTGGCTCATTACGACAAGAGCATCACGTTATTAACTCAATTCTTACCAAGTATCTTTGAGGTTGTGCAATAGTGGCCTCGCTTAAAAAAAGAAAAAAGAAAAAAAGCACCATTAATTTATGCATGGATTTTAATTGGGCGTCAGTAGTGGGAGTGTTACACAGTTTGATTATACTCGTGTTCGCTGCACTGAGTAAAACTGAGCCGTCGAGGAGCCGTTAATCTTGCCTGGTTTTCTTGCCTGTCGGGAACGTGGGTTACCCGTGCGCGGTACAGCTTGTGTGAGGACGTGTGCATGTACGCCAGCCAGAGTCAACACAACGGTAACCCTGTTCCGGGTCCGTCCATAACTCTATGCCCCTGCGACGACACCCAAGTCGGGCTAAGCGAGACCGTGCCTAACTCGGGAACCAAGCCAATGATACGTCTTGGCTAAAGGTACGACCTCGACCTCTTAGCCACGTGACTGGGGTTAGACCGTGCCGAGCTAAGTGATACCTAAGAAGGAAAAAACAAAAATACTCGGTGGCAAGGGAAGTGAACAGTTGCAAACAACTTTGAGGTCCCCGTGTTATTTCACAGCGTGCACAGAAGCGGTGAAAACTGTCGCATTCACCAGCACAGTACATTCTCAGCCTGTTTCGAGATTATTGCCCGCATGAGTTGTCCCCTGTGCATAATACACAGACCCGCAGCATGCATGCATTTTTCGTGGCAGCTTTGTGCTCTGCCCACGAAAAATGCGTGCTTGCTGCGGCAAGGGTTATCGACGGACCCGGAACAGGGGTTGGCACAACGGTTTCAGGTGTTATACAGTATTGTGACCCGAAGTGACTGATTCTGTCGCGCATATTCACTTGCGCACATTCGATGACAAAGTTTGGCTACGTACCAGAGATGCTTATATCAAGGAAAACACTATATTCTTCTATTGAAAAAAAAACAACGCTCTACGCAACACCCTTACAACGCGTCAAAATTCACCAAAAAAAAAAAAAAAAAAAATCCCACGCACAGAGCAGCCACAGAGTCAAGTGTGGGCTGATTTTAAAGAAATTCCAATGTTCCGTTTCTTTGCAATGACTGCAGCGACCCCCTACCCCCCTCACTCCTCTGGCGTCTGCTAGCCAGTCAGCCAAGATACACAGCTGCGCATGAACACAAGTCGTCCACAGACTGGGCCAAAAGAAAGGCTCATTTTCAGTGTTGTCAAACTCACCTGGCATGGATCTTACTCACTAAACCAACGAACGCCCCCAAACTGTCATTTTTCACACTTTTTTTTTTTTTTTTTTGGAAAACAAGCAACAGTTTCAGGCTATATTTAGGTTACGTGACGGTATTAGCTTCCGGGGCATGTAGTAAGAGCTCGGCTAAATATAGCAGAAAATCTTTGCCCCTTTTAAAATTTGTGTGCAGAGTTAACAATGGCAATCTGGTGCTTTCTGTTGGCTTTGTGAACAAGTTTCATGCCAGGTAATAGTACAATTAGGGGAAAATGAGGCTGGCTTGTGGACTATTTGAATTCATGCGCGGCTGGCACAGGAGCCAGCAGACGACCGTGGAATGAGGGGGTATGTGGTCGCTGCCAACATTGCCAAAAAACGGAACATTGGAATTTGTTTAAATTTCCTCTACACATGAGTGTATGGCTGCCTGATTTAAAAAAAAATTTTTTTTGGTGAATTTTAAAGCATTTCTAGGGTGTCATCTGCAGCGTTATGTGTAAGAGGAATATATAGCGTTTTCCTCCAGATTTGCATCTGTGTCGCGTAGCCTGTATAGAGGACTTGATACTGCATGCCCCGGAAGCGGCTACAATGATTACCGGCGTGTAACCTTTACCGTACGCTGTTGCGTGTCTTTCACACGTATGGCGACTTGAACTGGCTGTTTTTACAGGGAAGAACGAGAAACATCTGGCAACGTACGTCTCAGGACATTTCTTCCCTATCCCGGGACTGAAGGGGACACTTGAGTATCTTCCCACTGCCGGTATCAAACTGTACAACGTGACGCTGGCTGACATGGGACTGTACTCTGTACGGATCAACTTGAACCAGGCAGGAGTTGTCGCCACTTCCGCGCAGACTGCGAAACTCGCCTTGCCAGGTACATAATATATAGCTGACACGTAGTCCGGGGAGTCCCCTTTCGCACTAACCTCCTCCCTCCCTCCCTCGCCCCTCCGCCAAACAACAACAACAACACACACACACACACACACACACACACACACACACACACACACACACACACACACACACACACACACACACACACACACACGAGCTGATATAAAAGGGTTTCAGGAGCCACCCCTCCTCTCCTCCCCCCCTTCATCTCCCAGCCTAGCTCATCTCAGACCACGTCGACCTCCATGGCACCATCAGGCCATTATCCACATCCTGAATGATAATAATAGGGTGGGTGGGTGTTTGGGGATTTAACGTCCTTTTTCACTACATACATGCCCCACACGCATACACATACGGGTGATATCAAAGACGGGGCAACGATGAAAAAGCCAGCACACTATTTCGCTCCAGCCGGGAATCGACCTCACGACCCGAGCATTGGAAGTGATTCAAGTCCAACGCTCTACCATTCGGCCACCCCGGCTCCCCATAATAATAATAATAATTCAAAACTTCCGAACCCTCCCTGAATTTCACCAATGACTTTGAAGGAAAAACACTGGAGGTGTCGAGGAATTGAGACAGCCCCCCCCCCCCCCACCCCCCCCCAACCACCCCCCCCCCAAAAAAAAAGAAAAAAAAAAGAAAAAAAAAACAACAACAACAACAAAGGTTTGTTAATACACAATAATGCAAATCTCAACAACTTTGGTTTGCGGCTGCAGCAATAGCCATAGCTCTAACTATTATCTCCCTTCCCCCAGACGCTCCTATCCTGAGGGAGGGTCGTCTCAGTGTCGCTGTGATGCCCGGCACTATGTATAATGACGTCACTAACCAGTGGCACGTGCAGCTGTCTTGCGGACAATTTGCGAAGCTTGGCGCCCCACCGGCGTCCGTCTTGTGGAGGGTGAGCGCTGATTTAGACTCAGACTTCAAAGTTGATTGTCATGAACACACGAAGGTTTTGTGAAGCTGGAAACACACACGCACACGCACAAGTATTCACGCGCACGCACGCACGCACGCACGCACGCACGCACGCACGCACGCACACGGAAGCACACACACACAC
The DNA here is from genome assembly GCA_018292915.2 of Batillaria attramentaria. Classification (NCBI taxonomy): domain Eukaryota; kingdom Metazoa; phylum Mollusca; class Gastropoda; family Batillariidae; genus Batillaria; species Batillaria attramentaria. The sequence continues at coordinate 44,398 of JACVVK020000605.1, forward strand.
ACACACACACACACACACACACACACACACACACACACACACACACACACACACACACACACACACACACACACACCTGTTAATCTTGTTATTGTTCTTTTTTATAGTGGAGCTTGTGGTCATGTGTGTGTGTTTGTGCGCGCGCGCGCGCGCGTGTGTGTATTGGGTGTATATACGTCTTACTGTATCACCAGTTCTCAAAATGTTAATCATGTAACATTTTTTTTAAATCACATCTTTATTCCAGACTCCTCGTGGTGTGATCGTGCGGAGCAGTTTTCAAAACAATGGCTCTTTCACCCTGGTTCTACAGAACCCAGTGGAAGGCGGACAATACGTCTGTTTCTTGGACACGTCCTCCCCAACCTTAGGCTGCACGAAGGGGTTCCCCACCTCGCGCGCAGCGACAGCGAACGTTACTGTAGATGCTGTGGAGCCAAGACTTCTGGTGTTGGAAGCACACCTTACAGGACTCCAAGTCAGTTATTATTATTATTATTCGGGCGGTCGGCGGTGTAGTGGTTAAGAGACTTGTCACCAATGCGAGAGGTCGGGGGTTCGAGTCCCACTCGGGGCACAGAATTTTTCCTCGTATGTGACACCGTTCATTCGGGCTGATCGTCGGGGGTTCTCTCCAGGTACTCCGGCTTCCTCCCCCTCTGCTTTGGAAATGTTCAGCCCACCAAATTTGAAACATAAATGCAATTGTAAATTCCGAAGTTTAAATAGCTGAGCTGACCCTTCGCACCACGTGATTGTAATGTGTTAAGTCCAACGTGTGAGAGAATGTGTGTGATTCACGTGAGCGTGCGTGTTGGGTTCAGTTCGCGGCGCTTTGAGCCATTTCACGAAATTGGGTAAAGCGCCAATACAATTATTATTATTATTATTGTAATAGTGTTATGTCTTTGGAACGTCTGCCACCCTGTCAAAGACTCGAGCGAAATTTATTTTGAGAATAAGCGTCGGAAAGTCGAACATAATCTGACGAAATCGGCGAGATTTTAGCGATCGATCGCTAGTCCGATTCTGGCACTCAAACGCTTGCTACTTGTTTAACTATCAGCTATATTGAGAAGCGTATTTGGTGCGGTGTGGATGCTTTTGAACTCCACAATCGGCCCCGACGGATCGGTCTCGCGATCGATTTACCATTTTGAGAATACACGTCCTCTCGCTCCCTTACCTGTCTCATTTTGAATTCCGTTACGTGACCCGCAGGACGAAACCAGACGCGTGCTGGAACAAGTGGAAGACAAGTACAGACTTGTCAACAATGTGGCACTCCAGAATAAGCAGCAGAAAGATCTGGTCTATAGTCTGACGTCTGCATTTGACCAGCAGAAAGAACTGGTGGCGAGTCTCGCGGCCGGTGCTGGGAAACACAAAGAACAGGTCAAAACTCTAGCGTCTGATTTCGAAAAGGAGAAGAAGTTGGTCCGCAACGTGACTTCGGACTTCGCGAAGCACAAACAACTGGAAGAGGCTATGGCTTCTGAACTGGAGCAGCAAAAGGAGGTGGTCGCTTCTCTGGACTACGGAGCCAAGAAGCGAGAGAACTTGATCAGGAATCTGACGTCCACGTTGAAACAACAAGGAGACGTGGTTACGTCACTGGCCTCACGGGCCGAGAGGCAGGACGTGCTGGTTACAAATCTGACGTTGGAGCTGAGTCAACAGAAGGAAGTGTTCCGCAGTCTGATGGCCAGATTTGGACAATATGAAGAAGCGGTGGCCAATGTGACGTCCAGAATGGATCGGCAAGAGGGAATTATCTCCAATATGACAAAAAGATATAACGGGGTTGCCCTGTCGTCCGAATCCGGTCAGTCGTACAGTTTATCACTTCGCTTTCGTTATTTTATTTACTAAACCGTTTGAAGGCATGACTCGGTTTGACTCGGTGACTGTAAGTGACTGTATGTCCGATATGTGGACGAATTGATTGATTGATTGATTGATTGATTGATTGATTGATTGATTGATTGATTGATTGATTGATTGATTGATTGATTGATTGATTGATTGATTAGCGACACGCACCCCGAAGCTTTGAACTTCGTTTAAAAGTTGATTACATTGAAAGTTCTACGTACCACATTATGCTGCCACGCAAAACATGTTTGACACGCTATACTTTCTTTGAAAACAAAATTAATCACAAACCAGTTCGCAAACATAAACCCAGTGAATCTACCTCCGATCAAGTTGTTATTTATTTATTTATTTCAGAATCAGACCCAAGCAACTGTCTTGATATACTGAAGCTGTCCGGTCTCAGTGACGTGTATACTGTGCGAGTGGGCGGAAAAAGCATTGAAGTTTTGTGTGATCTGGGATGGACGGTACGGTGTGTGTGTGTGTGTGTGTGTGTGTGTGTGGAACATTTCCTAAGCAGAGGGGGGTGGGTGTTTGGGAGTTTAACGTCCTGTTCCACCACGTAAGGGTGATATCAAAGACAGGGCAACGAGAAAAAGGCCAGCACAAATATTTTGGCCCCAGCTGGGATTTGAGTTCACGACCCGAGCATTGAGAGTCCAACGCTCTACCATTCGGCTACCCCGGCTCCCCGGAGCAGAGTGAAGCCTCAGTACCCGGAGGAAAACCAGACGATCGGACCGAATGAACGGTGTCACATACGAGAGATTTTTTTTTCTTTTTTTGCCCCAAGTGGGACTCGAACCTGACCTCTCGTACTGGTGACGAGGCCTTGACCACTAGAACACCGTCCGCCCCATTTGCGCCGAAAAGAAACAGAAAGGCAGAGAACACAGACTGTAATTGATCAGTGCGTCCCGATTAACTTAATTTTCTCTGTCGTTTGTGTACGAAAATGGCTTCAAGAAATGGTTGTGCCTAAAACCCTCGGCGACTGCACCACCATCATCATCATTAGCTTGTGCGCTTGCTCGTAACTTGGGCATATTATCCACTTGCTGCACTGTGTACCGTATCAGTAATGTTTATGTTCTTAATGTTTGTGTATGTGTGCGAGAAATGTGTAGTGAGGGCGATTCTGATTTTGATATATGTACATATTGACACAGCCGCTCGCGGTGATAAAATTGTGATTGTATTGTGGCTTTAAAAGCCTCCTGGGCTC
>JACVVK020000605.1:50000-52500 GCA_018292915.2 Batillaria attramentaria
CTTTAGTACGTGAAAGTATTGTTGTTTGTTACTGTTGTTGTTGTTGTTGTTGTTGTTGTTGTTGTTGTGATATGAACAGGGACTCTCATTACTATTGTGCTGTACCACATTGAACCTCCGTGTTTTGTTATCGCATGAAACCAATTCTCGATCAAGTGGAGCTTGGGTTTCCTGAGAGCAAATGTTACTCACCGCCAGGAACGGTACAAGTATCACCCAAACATGCTTCGTGACGTAGACAATTAACTGACGTCATTGGTGTTTACACTATTACGCTTATTACCTCCAGACGAGCATAAAACCAGTTTCCTGCATATACCCGTATGTTGTAGACCCTATTCTGAGTCCAGTAAAGAGTTGGAGTTACATATTTTATGATTTTATTGTTTTCGTTCTGTGTGTCCTACTGTATATGAATCAGCAGGCGTGTAGGAAGATGCTGAGAGGAAGGGGGGCCCACTAAGTCGGGTGGGCCATACAACCGGGGTGACGAAGGGTGTGTGTGTGGGGGGGGGGGAGGTGTGTGTGTGTGTGTGTGTGTGTGTGTGTGTGTGTGTGTGTGTGTGTGTGTGTGTGTGTGTGTGTGTGTGTGTTGACTGCCAAGGATTGTGTCCTGCGACAGCAGAGCAGGGGGGCCACACCACTGCTGGGCCCCCTCTCCTCTTATCAAAAGCAAGATATTCGGGCCCCCCTTCCAAAAATCGAACGGGGGCCTGGGCCCCCATGGCCCCCCGTGGTTCCTACGCCCCTGAATTCAGCACTTCCACTCCCCGACAATCATAATCGGACAAAATGTCCTAGATCTAATAAAAGTATAGGATATTGATTTTGTGTTGGACTCTCACAAAATGGGGACAACAGGGGATTCACTGGAAGTCTCTGGTATCACTGAAAAAAGCAGAGAATAAGCTTTCTTTTGCTATAAATGTTATTTATGAGACATAAATTGAATTAATTATGATTTTTTAATGAAGCCACTCGGTAGAAATTGAGTTAATTCGTTTGTGTTTGTTTGTTTGTTTTCCCCTATGACAATTCGGATAATTATCCGAATTCTCTCAATTCGTAGTCCTGAAAAGTCGTAGTCAATGTTTGCTGTCCATACATGCGACTACGAATTAAGCGGTGTCACTTTAGATGCAGTTAGATGCAGCCAAGGAATATATATATATATATATATATATATATATATATATATATATATATATATATATATATATATATATATATATATATTTATACCACTCTACCACTATTACAAGTCATGGTATAAAATCCATAATTCACCACATGTGGTATAAACATTGTACCCATGACAACCACGCGTGTATTTTATGGCTGTACCTAAAGGCCATGTCACACGAGAGGGCAAAAACACTTGAAAACATTGTTTTCAGATGTTTCGCTGCGAAACAGTGTGTTTTGTCGTGTGACATACTTTACAACAATGTTTTCAAAACACTGTTTCGATCGTGTTTTCAGTTTTAGAGCCTGCCCTAAAATCCGAAAACATGTTTTGTGTTTCAACCAATGAAAGCCGCCGTGCGGAGTGTCAAGTGACACCTTCCCGTATCCGCTCAGTCAACATGTATGTCTAAGGAAAAGAGACATCGACTTTACTCAGAAACCCCATCCAGAGGTATTTCATACGCATTGAAGTTCTACATACAAGAAAAGGGTGTCTAGTAAGGTAGGAATGTCTTGACCGTAGCAGGGAAACTTGTTTTCAGTGTGACATCGCCTTAAAGAGTGAACAGGTATTACCCCTAGCAGTGTTCCAGCAGTGTGTTCTGGTGAAAGGATTTGCGTCACAATATGACGCGAAAAGGGACTAAAGAATAATTTACGTCACGACATGACGTAGTTCGACTTCGTACGGAAATGGGGACGAAGGAGCTTTGCCAGTCGCTTGACTTGGAATTGTTGATCTTTTGCTGCGTGTTATCAACAAGCGGTCGTGTTTGTGACAAGCGTAAGCCTAGTTCCAGTTCTCTACTAAGACGGAGGCTTCGAAACGGAAAAGCTGACTTCTCAAAGCATATGGACAAAGCGAGGTAAAGCACCTCAGTCAGTGATGTCGCGTGAAGCATTTGGATTGCCGATGTCAGCTTTCAAATCAAAGACTTGAAATGCAGGTAGGGACGTGGTATAAATAATTTTCCCAATTCGGTGCCCCCGATTACGTAAAATACACCACACTCGTTTGTTGATTTCGACCGTAAAACTGCTCGTTAAAACTCGCAGTTTTACGGTCGAAATCAACAAACTCGTGTGGTGTATTTTCCGTAATCGGGGGCACCTCATTGTGAAAACTATATTATATATATATATATATATATATATATATATATATATATATATATATATATATATATATATGTATGTATGTATATATTCCTTGATAGAGAGAGAGAGAGAGAGAGAGAGAGAGAGAGAGAGAGAGAGAGAGAGAGAGAGAGATGAAAGTTAGAAAATAAAGACAAATAAAGCAAAGGAAAAA